>CAUYUJ010015400.1:263937-273937 GCA_963575745.1 Prorocentrum cordatum
ATATCCAAAATGCGGTCGTCTGGGGCGCCGATGTTGGATACCCCCCTGGCCGACCTGGGCACGTGAAAGCAAGTATTTCGCCTGAGACATCCTCTGAATTCTAGCCCCCCCACAGGGCCCCCGCTCGAGAAATCCCCGAACACTGCAACGCCAGCGTTTCGCTCGAGACATCTGGGGCGCCAGTGACGGACAACCATGTTGGATACCCCCCTGGCGGACCTGGGCATGTGAAAACAAGCATTTCGCCTCAGACATCCTCTGAATTCTGGCCCCCCACGAGGCCCCCGCTCGAGACATCCCCCAACTCTGCAAAACCAGCGTTTCGCTCGAGACATCCTCAACGAATTCTGAAAAACAAGCGTTTCGCTCGGGACATCCTCAAAAATAATTCCGCCTGCCCTCTTCGACCTCATCAATTTTCACTAAATAATTCCGCCAGCCGTCTTCAAGTCGAGGCCTGGGGGTTAACCAACCAAAAGAGAGAACCCTGGGCTGGAGCCCTTTCCAGGAAAAGTCAACATTCCAATGTTACCTAACAGCTTTTGATGATAGGTTTCTAGTGGGCTCAAAAGAGAGCATCTTGACGCCCCAAGGGGGTCTGGGCGGGATCCGGACAGATCCGGACAAGGAACCGGACAAAAGGGTCAGCCCCAGGAATCCTTAGGAGTCCTTAGGAATTCTTAGGAATCCATTCCCAGAACACACTTCCCAGGCCACATGTTGAATGCCCGGAGCCAATTGTAGGCCACTTCGTGTTCTTCGTGTTCCCAGAACACAATTCCCAGGCCACATTTTGAATGCCCGGAGCTAGCTGTAGGCCACTTCGTGTTCTTCGTGTTCCCAGAACACAATTCCCAGGCCACATTTTGAATGCCTGGAACCAACTGTAGGCCACTTCGTGTCCATCGTGTTCCCAGAACACCATTCCCAGGCCACATTTTGACTGCCCGGAGCCAACTGTAGGCCACTTCGTGTTCTTCGTGTTCCCAGAACACCATCCCTGTACCATATTTTGATTGCCCGGAGCCAACTGTGGGCCACTTCGTGACCTTCGCGTTCCCAGAACACCAGTCCTGTGCCATATTTTGAATGCCCGAGCTGAGGCAGGCTGAGGCCGAGGCAGGCTGAGGCCGAAGCAGGCTGAGGCTGAGACTGAGGCACGCCGAGGCAGGCTGAGGCTGAGGCTGAGGCTGAGGCAGGCTGAGGCTGAGGCAGACTGAGGCTGAGGCTGACGCAGGCTGAGGCCGAGGCAGGCTGAGGCTGAGGCTGAGGCAGGCTGAGGCTGAGGCAGGCTGAGACTGAGGCTGAGGCAGGCTGAGGCTGAGGCTGAGGCTGAGGCTGAGGCTGATGCTCAGAGGCTGACGCTGAGGCTGAGGCTGAGGCTGAGGCTGAGGCTGAGGCTGAGGCTGAGGCAGGCTGGCTGAGGCAGGTGAGGCTGAGGCTGGGCTGAGGCTGAAGGCAGCTGAGGCTGAGGCTGCAGGCAGCTGAGGCTGAGGCTGAGGCTGAGGCAGGCTGAGGCAGGCTGAGGCTGAGGCTGAGGCAGGCTGAGGAGGCTGAGGCTGATGCAGGCTGAGGCTGAGGCAGGCTGAGGCTGAGGCGGAGGCTGAGGCTGAGGCTGATGCTGAGGCAGGCTGAGGCTGAGACAGGCTGAGGCTGAGGCTGCTGAGGCAGGCTGAGGCTGAGGCAGGCTGAGGCTGAGGCCGAGGCAGGCTCAGGCCGAGACAGGCTGAGGCTGAGACTGAGGCTGAGGCTGAGGATGAGGCCGAGGCAGGCCGAAGCTGAGACAAGGTGAGGCTGAATGGGGGGGGGAAGGGGGGGGGGAGGAGGGGAGGCTGAGGCAGGCTGAGGCCGAGGCAGGCTGAGGCCGAGGCAGGCTGAGGCTGAGGCTGAGGCTGAGGCCGAGGCTGAGGCTGGCTGAGGCTGAGGCTGAGGCTGAGGCAGGCTGAGGCTGAGGAGGCTGAGGCTGAGGCGCAGGCTGAGGCCGAGGCAGGCTGAGGCTGAGGCTGAGGCAGGCTGAGGCTGAGGCCGAGGCAGGCTGAGGCTGAGGCTGAGGCAAGCCGAAGCAGGCTGAGGCATCCGTAGGAATCCATAGGGATCCTTAGGAATCCCTAGGAATCCTTGGGAATCCGTAGGCATCCTTAGGGATCCGTAGGCATAGTTAAGCATCCTCAGGAATCCTTAGGAATCCTTAGGATTCCCTAGGAATCCTTAGGAATCCCCAGGAATCCTAGGAATCAGGATTCCTAAGGATTCCTAAGGTTTCCTAAGGATTCCTATGGATTCCATTGGATCCTAAGGCCGTTGCCACTGTGACTGTCATTGCGAATGCGACTGCGAATGCGAGAACAGCAGAAATCTACAACTGGATTCTCATCTGAATATTAAGGGGAATGCTTCCGGATATGCTTCTACACATCGCTGTTAGGTTGCTTTGCCTGGATAATGTTTTTGTACTTCTGGGGTCTCCAGGCCACGTTATTCATGGAGGACTCTGCGAAATACGCTCAGCACCCCGTGCTGTAAAAGGGGAAACGAAGGTCACCAGACCTCGTTATTCATCGCGGATCCCACATGGGCCGTCCGCCTTCCTCGAGCGGGCACGCGCGAAACGCACTTGTCCCCCGCAAGATTGTTTTTTTTTGTTTTTTCATCGAGCTGGAATTCGCCGGCACGCGACACGCTTGCAAATGTTTAAAACGAATGCGTGCGGCGCTAAGGCGAAAGCCACGTTTTGAAAACGACCCGCCCTCCATCCGTGAAGCCCTTGCAAATGTTTAAAAGCGAATGTGCGCGGCGCAAAAGTGAGAGCCACAGTTAAAAAACCACCCGCCCTCAATCCGTGAAACTCTTGTAAGCCCTTCAAACGAATGTGCGCGGCGCTAAAGCGAGAACCACAAATTGAAAAAACACCCGCGTTCAATCCGCGAAACTCTTGCAATGTTCTGACATTCATGTGCGCGGCGCGAAGGCGAGAACCACGCATTGAAGACCATCCGCCCTTCATCAGTGCAACTGTTGCCACTTTTTGAACTTCAGAACCATCTGGTGAGGAAGTCTCAGGCGAAACGCCGGGCCCGCCCTAAAAACTGGCCTCGGGGTGCGACAGGGAGGAGTTATCTATACGGAGAAGGAATGGAGGAGGACGAGGAGGAGGAGGAGGAGGAGGACGAGGAGGAGGAGGAGGAGGAGGACGAGGACGAGGAGGAGGAGGAGGAGGACGACGAGGACGAGGAGGACGGGGAGAAAGGAGGGCGAGGAGGACGAGGAGCCATCCTAGCCCCAAGGGGCCCGCCGCGGGCGCCTCTGTTCCTCCGCGGCCTCGATCAAGCGCTGGCCCGCCTTCCTGGCTCTCTGCTCCGCCTCGCGGCAGCGGCAGCGCACGTCGCCGCGGACGACGCAAGCGCGACGAGGGCCACGACCACGGCGACGGCGACGGCGACGGCGACGGCAGCGACGGCGACGGCGACCACGACGACGGAAACGACGGCGGCGGCGTGAGCAGCGCTTGAGACGGTGGCGGCGGCGGCTGCGACGGCGACGGCGGCTGCGGCGGCGACGGCGGCGGCGACGACGACGACGGCGACGCGCAAGAGCGAGACTCTGTGCGAGCGTGGCCTCTGGCGAGCGGCCTGCCGCTGCCGTTGCGCTGACGGTGCGGCGGTGGCGGCCCGCGTGCTCGGGCCTGGGCTCCCCGCGCCCCGCGAAAGCCGCGCACCAAAGCCCACTCGCGCGAAAGGTCGAGGGAGGGAGGGGAGGGGGGGAGGAGGAGGAGGAGGAGGGAGGAGGAGGAGGAGGAGAGGAGGAGGAGGAGGAGGAGAGGAGGAGGAGAGGAGGAAGAGGAGGGAGGAGGAGGAGGAGGAGGAGGAGGAGGAAGAGGAAGGAGGAGGAGAGGAGGGAGAGAGGAGGGAGGAGGGAGGAGGCAGGAGGGAGGGGGAGGAGGAGAGGAGGGAGTGAGGAGGAAAGGGAGGAGGAGGGAGGATGGAGGGAGGAGGGAGGGGGGGGTGGGGGGGGGGAGGGGGGAGGGAGAGGAGGGAGGAGGTGAGGAGGGAGGAGGGAGGAGGGGAGGAGGGAGGAGGGAGAGGCCAGAGTGGCGGAGGGAGGAGGGAGGAGGAAGGAGAGGAGGAGGGGATAGGAGGAGGAGGAGGAGGAGGAGGAGGGGAGGAGGAGGAGAGGAGGAGGAGGAGGAGGAGGAGGAGGAGGAGGAGGAGGAGGGAGCGAGGAGGGGGAGGAGGAGGAGGAGAAGGAGGAGGAGGAGGAGGGAGGAGGAGGAGGGAGGAGGGAGAGGAGAGGGAGGAGGGGCCGGGGAGGAGGGAGAGGAGGAGGGAGGATAGGGGGAGGGGAGGGGGGGGGGAGGGGGGAGGGAGGAGGGAGGAGGAGGATGGGGGAGGGAGGAGGGAGGAGGGAAGGGGAGGAGGAGGGAGGAGTGAGGAGCGAGGAGGGAGGAGGGAGGAGGGAGGAGGGAGGAGGGAGGAGGGAGGAGGAGGAGGAGGAGGAGGAGGGAGGAGGGAGGAGGGAGGATGGGAGGAGGAGGAGGGAGGAGGGTAGGAGGGGAGGAGGAGGAGGAGGGAGGAGGAGGAGGAGGAGTGAGGAGGAGGAGGAGGAGGAGGAGGCGGAGGAGGAGGAGGAGGCAGGAGGAGGAGGAGGAGGAGGCGGAGAGGAGGAGGGAGGAGGAGGAGGAGGAGGAGGCGGAGGAGGAGGAGGAGGAGGAGGAGCAGGAGGAGGAGGAGGAGGTGACGAAATCAAAACACTTCTACCGCTTTCCGGCCAGGCCAACCTGAACCCAGCAGCGCTGTACACGCCACGCCTTCATGGCTTGGCAAGGAGGGCGTGTGGACACGTATAGATTTCGTCGCCCGACCTTACGTTCGGCCGGGGGAGGCGACGCCAGCCTCGGGTCTCCGAGACCGGCCTAATCACGGCATTCAAGTTCCCTCCTCGACCTCGCGGGCCCATGTCCAGGTCACCAAGCGGAGCTCCTCTTGTCTTGGAGCGGTACCCCCCCGTCGGCAGCGACAGGGGCTGTGAGCCGCGACGTCCGGCGTCATGAACATGATACCCCCCCTGCGGAAGGAGAACCTAAGCAGCTCCACACGGCCACGAATGCTGGGGATCCCTCGCTGGGCGTTAGCAGAACTGTACAAAACCTTTGCAGGCAACCTGCTCGGGGATCTCCTGACCCGGGTCAATCCAGACCCGGGTCAGCAGGAAACCAAAAACTGCAATGCAGGAAAAAAAACTGCAACGCAGGTCTTCGCAAACCCGGGTCAGCCAATATGTGCGGCAACCTCGCGGCCACGAGCGGCTCGCAGACCCGGGTCAGCCAGAGGGGGTCTTCGCATTGACCCCCGTTTGCATTGACCCCCGTTTGCATTGACCCCCGTCTCAAGGCTCCCGACCTGCTCAATGAGTAAATTCGCCGGCCCTGCGCAGGTCGAGGCCTGGCGCTTGGTTTCCTAACTAAAACAAAACCCTGAGCCTATGTCCTTTCCGGGAACATGGTCGACCCACGAACCCGGAAAGAAATTTAGAAATGTAAGGCATGGCAACGTTTCAAAGACACCTGATTGGGCGACGGGCATACGCAATGCTGACTGTACTGATCCTGATGCACCGTGCCGACGGCTGTGCTGTGCTGCGCCGTGCTGAAATTGCGATATGCCATGCCGCAATTGTGCTCTGTAGCGTTGTGGATCGAGTCCTCCTTTGCATCCGAGTCCTGGCCGAACTGATCTGGAAGTTAAGCTCAAGCTGCCTGAGCACATAGTAGCTGCCCCAGAGCTAATTTACAAGGGGACATGCCAAGAAGACGCGCCGCGGAACGTCCCAAGGGACGCGCCAAGCGACGTGCCGAGGGACGTGCCATGGGGACGCACCGCGGGACGTGCCAGGGGAACGCGCTACGGAACATGCTGGGGACAAGCGTTTCGCTCGAGACAGCCTGCCCGAATCCTCAAGCTAGACATCCGCCTGGGCGACCTGGACATGTGAAAACAAGCGTTTCGCTCAACACATCCTCACCATATCCTCATGCTAGACATCCGCCTGGGCGAACTGGACACGTGAAAACAAGTGGTTCGCTCGAGACATCCTCAACACATCTTCATGCTAGACGTCCGCCTGGGTGACCTGGACACGTGAAAACAGGCGTTTCGCTCGAGACGTTCTCAACACGTCCTTATGTTAAACATCCGCCTGGGCGACCTGGACACGTGAACACAAGCGTATCGCTCGAGGCGTTCTCAACACCTTCTCATGCTAGACATCCGCCTGGGCGACCTGGACACGTGAAACCAGGCATCTCGCTCGACGCATCCTCAACACTCACGCTTCTCCCTCCCTGGGGCGTTAGGAACCATGTGGTTTCAAGCTTGCACCGCCCTGGGGCGGTAAGAACCATGTGTTTTCACGTATCTCTCGCCCTGGGGCGTTCGGAACCCATATGGTTTCACGCTTGTTCCGCCCTGGGGCGTTAGGAGCCCATGTGTTTTCGCGCTTCCCCCGCCCTGGGGCGTTAGGAACCATGTGCTGTCACGCTTCTCGAGCCTCCTGGGGCGTCGTGGAGGGCGGGGGAATCGAAAAGCGCTCCCCGAACACATATCCCAATCCAGAACATGATCGACCCACGAACCCGGAAAGGAAGATAGAAATGTAAGGCATGGCAACGCTTCAAAGACACCTGATTTGACGACGGGCAACGCAATGCTGAGTGTATCGACCTGATGTACCGTGCCGAGTGGCTGTGCTGTGCTGCGCCGTGCTGAAATTGCGATGTGCCATGCCGAGATTTTGCCCTATAGCGTTGTGGATCGAGTCCTCCTTTGTTTCCGAGTCCTGAACGAACTGATCTGGATCTTAAGCTCGAGCTGCCTGGGCACATAGTAGCTGCCCCAGAGCCAACTGACAGGGGGCACGCGCCAGGCGACGTGCCAGGGGACGTGCAACGGGGACGCACCGCGGGACGTGCCAAGGGGCCGCGCTACGGAACGTGCCAGTGGACGTGCAACGAGACGTGCCAGGGGACGCGCCGCGCGACGTGCCAGGGGGACTCGCCACGGGACGCGCCGCGGAACGTGCCAGGGAACGTGCCAGGTTGCAATGCTGAGTGTATTGGGGTCGCGCTCCCAGGGCCCCGACCCCTTGTAAATTACGCCGCGTCCGCGCTCCCAGGGCCACGATCCCTCGTACATTGCGCTGCGTCCGGGCCCCCAGGGCACGGATCCCTTGTATTTTACGCTGCGCCCGCGCTCCAAGGGCTACGATCCCTTCTAAATTACATTGCGTCCGAGCTCCCAAGGCCCCGACCCCTCGTGAATTACGCTGCGCCCGCGCTCCGAGGGCCACGATCCCTCGCAAATTACGCGTGGTCCGCGCTCCAAACGCCACGATCCCTCGTAGATTACGCCGCGTCCGCGCTCCCAGGGTCTCCTGGGGCATGCTGGGGCGCCCAGGTCCTTTCAAGTTTTGCAAAACAAGCGTTTCGCTCGAGACATCCTCGTTTATTCTTGCGCGGGGAGCGCACCATCCTCGAGCGGGCACGCAAAAACTCAACATTTTCACGGACATCTTGGAAAACACGATCGACCCACGAACCCGGAAAGGAATATAGAAATGTAACGCATGGCAGCGTTTTCAAAGACACCTGATTGGGTGGCGGGCAAGTGCAATGCTGATTGTATCGATCTTGATGTACCGTGCCGAGGGCTGTGCTGTGCTGCACCGTGCTGAATTGCGATGTGCCATGCCGCGGTTGTGCTCTATAGCGTCGTGGATCGAGTCTTCCTTTGCATCCGAGTCCTGACCGAACTGATCTGGATCTGAAGCTCGAGCTGCCTGAACACATAGTAGCTGCCCCAGAGCTAATTGACAGGGGGACATGCCAGGAGGACGCGCCGCGAAACGTCCCAAGGGACGCGCCAGGCGACGTGCCAAGGGACGTGCCATGGGGTCGCACCGTAGGACGTGCCAAGGGGACGCGCTACGGGACATCCTCAAAATTCCTGCGCGCGGGACGTGGCACGCGCGAGACATCCCCGGAATTCCTGCGAGCGGGACGTGAAAACAAACATTTCGCCTGAGACATCCTCTGAATTCTGGCCCCCCACGAGGCCCCCGCTCGAGACAGCCCCCAAGTTTGCAAAACCAGCGTTTCGCTCAAGACATCCTCAACAAATCATGAAAAACAAGCGTTTCGCTCGAGACATCCGGTCAAAATCCAAGGACATCCTGGCAAAACAAACGAATAAGTCCAGACATCCTCAAAATTCCTGCGCGCGGGACGCGGCACGCGCGAGACATCCTTGAAAATCCTGCGAGCGGGACACGAAAATAAGCATTTCGCCTGAGACATCCTCTGAGTTCTGGCCCCCCACGAAGCCCCCGCTCGAGACATCCCCAAATTTTGCAAAACCAGCGTTTCCCTCGAGACATCCTCAACAAACTATGAAAAAAAAGCATTTCGCTCGAAACATCCTGCCAAAATTCTAAGAAATCCTGACAAAACAAGCGAATTAGTCGAGACATCCTCGAAATTCCTGCGCGCGGGACGCGGCACGCGCGAGACATCCTCGGAATTCCTGCGCGCGGGGCGCTTTTCCACGTCGCGGTCGGGGCTCCAGACCCCGTTATTTGTCGAGGATTCTGCGAAAAACGCTCCGCACCCTCTTTTTTACAAGGAAAAACGGGGGTCAGCGGACCCTTTTTTTATCGAGGATCCGAGATGGGTTGCGCACTTTCCTCGAGCGGGCACGCACGAAACGCACTTTTTCTACTGAAAATCAGCACTTTACCTCGTTATTGACGCAGAATGATTTCGCCGGCCCTCTTCAAGTCGAAACCGGAAGGTAAACCTACTATCAGAAAACCCTGGGCCTAAGCCCTTTCCGGGAAAAACAGCGAATCAGTAGAGACATCCTCGAAATTCCTGCGCGCGGGACGCGGCGCGCGCGAGACATCCTCGGAATTCCTGCGCGCGGGGCGCTTTTCCACGTCGCGGTCGGGGCTCCGGACTTTGTCTTTTTTTTTTTGGTTTCAAAGATTCTGCTAAAAGTGCGGGTCCGCGGACCCCGTTATTGATCGAGGATCCGAGATGGGGGGTCGACTCTCCTGGAGCGGGCACGCGCGAAAAGCCTTTTTTCACGCCGAATTGGACTTTACCTAGTTTTTTATCGAGCGGAAATCTGCCAGCCCTCTTCCGGGGGGGAATAAACAATCTAAAAGGAAACCCTGGGCCTGCACCCTTTCCGGTGAAAATGTTTCCTGGAGCCTCCTGGGGGCGGGGGTTGGCGAAAAGCGCCCCCCGAACACATATCTCAAAACAGAACAATTCCTCCAGGGGCCTCCTGATGCCTCCTGGAGCCTCCTGTGGCCTCCTGGGGCGTTAGGAACCATGTGTGTTTGCACTTCTCCCGCCCTGGGGCGTTAGGAGCCCATGGTTTTCGCGTTTTTCCCGCCCTGGGGCGTTAGGAACCTGTGTTTTCACATTTTTCCCGCCCCAAACTGATCTGGATCTGAAGCTCGAGTTGCCTGGGCACATGGTAGCTGTCCCGGAGCTAATTCACAGGGGGACATGCCAGGAGGACGCGCCGCGGAACGTCTCAAGGGACGCGCCCGGCGACGTGCCAGGGGACGTGACATGGGGTCACATCGCGGGACGTGCCAAAGGGACGCGCTACGGGACGTGCCAATGGACGTGCAACGGGACGTGCCAGGGGACGCGTCGCGCGATGTGCCAGGGGGACTCGCCACGGAACGCGCCAGGGAACGTGCCAGGTTGCAATGCTGAGTGTATCGATATTGATGTACCGTGCCGAAGTCTGTGCTGTGCCGCGCCGTGCTGAATTTCGATGTGCCATGCCAAGTTTTTGCCCTACAGCGTTGTGGATCGAGGCCTCCTTTGTTTCCGAGTCCTGACCAAACTGATCTGGATCTTAAGCTCGAGCTGCCTGGGCACATAGTAGCTGCCCCAGAGCTAATTCACAGGGGGGGCATGCCAGGAGGAATA
>CAUYUJ010015400.1:278937-303937 GCA_963575745.1 Prorocentrum cordatum
CCAAAGGCTGTGCTGTGCTGCGCCGTGCTGAATTGCGATGTGCCATGCCGCGACTGTGCTCTATAGCGTTGTGGATCGAGTCCTCCTTTGCAGCCGAATCCTGACCGAACTGGTCTGAATCTTAGGCTCGAGCTGCTTGAGCACATAGTAGCTGCCACAGAGCTAATTGACAGGGGGACATGCCAGGGGGACGCGCCGCAGAATGTCCCAAAGGACGCGCCAGGGGACGTGCCAAGGGACGTACCATGGGGACGCACCGCGTGACGTGCGGGGGCGCGCTACAGAACATGCCAACGGACATACCACGGGACGTGCCAGGGGACGTGCAAGGAGACGCGCCACGGAACGTACCAGGGAACATGCTAGGTTGCAAGGCTGAATCCATCGATCTTGATGTACCGTGCCGAGGGCTGTGCTGCGCTTCGCCGTGCTGAATTGCGATGCACCATGCCGCGATTGTGCTCTATAGCGTTGTGGATTGAGTTCTCCTTTGCATCCGAGTTCTGACCGGACTGATCTGGATCTGAAGCTCGAGCTGCCTGAGCACATAGTAGCTTCCCCACAGCTACTTGACAGGGGGACATGCCAGGGGGACGCGCCACGGAACGTCCCAAGGGACGCGCCAGGGGACGTGCAGAGGGACGTGCCATGGGGGCGCACCGCGGGACGTGCCAAGGGGGCGCGCTACAGAACATGCCAATGGACGTGCCACGGGACGTGCCAGGGGACGCGCCGCGCGACGTGACAGGGGGACTCGCCACTGGACGCGCCACGGAACGTGAAAGGGAACGTGCCAGGCGACGCGCCAGGGAACGCGTCAGGGAACGTGCCGCGGGACTTTCCTGAGCCAGGGCCAGGATACCTTGAAAATTACGCTGCATCCGCGCTCCCAGGGCCACGATCCATAGTAAATTACGCTGCGCCGCGCTCTCAGGCCCACGATCCCCCGTAAATTACACTGCGTGCGCCCTCCCTGAGCCACGATCCCTCGTTAAAACTAAGCTGCGTCCGCGCTCCCAAGGCCGCGCTCCCTCGTGAATTACTCTGTGTCCACGCTCCAAGGGCCACGTTCCCTTGTAAATTACACTGCGTCTGCCCCCCAAGGGCCACGATCCCTGGCAAATTACACTGCGTCCGCGCTCCCAGGGCCACGATCCATCGTAAGCTACGCTGCGTCCGCGCTCCCAGGGCCGCGCTCCCTCGTAAATTACACTGCGTCCGCGCTTCCAGGGCCACGATCTCTCGTAAACTAAGCTGTGTTCGCCCCCTCCCAGGGCCGGGATCCGTCGTGATTAAGTGACGCTGCGCCCGTGCTCCCAGGCCCCCGATCCATCGAAAACTGTTCTGCGCCCGCGCTCCCAGGGCCGCGATTTCTCGTGAATTGCGCCGCGTCCGCGCTCCCAGGGCCGCGATCCCTCGTAAATTACACTGCGTTCGCTCACCCTGGGCCACGATCCCTGGTAAAACTGAGCTGCGTCCGCGCTCCCAGGGCCGCGCTCCCTCGGAAGTTACGCTGCGTCCGCACTCCCCGTGCCCCCTGGGGCATCCTTGGGCGTCCAGGGTCGTGGAGTCTCCCAAACCATCGTTTCGCTCGACACGTCCTCAACGCATTATGCAAAACAGGCGCTTCGCTCGAGACATCCGCAACAGACGAAGATGCGGACTTGACCTAGAGAGTCATCGATCGGAATTTCAAGAACCAGCGTTTCGCTCGGGACATCCTCAAATTTTCCATTCGCCGGCCCTCTTCGACCTCGCTACTTATCGCAAATCATTTCGCTGGCCCGTCTCAAGTAACCCTACTCAAAGAGAACCTTGGGCCGGCGCCCTTTCCAGGAAAAGGGGGGAGGAGGAGGAGGAGGAGGAGGAGGAGGAGGAGGAGAAGGACGAGGAGGAGGAGGAGGAGGAGGAGGAGGAGAAGGAAGAGGAGGAGGAGGAGGAGGAGGGGGAATGCGGACCAGGAGGGATTTGCAAGACCTGCGCCCGCTCAGACAGGGTAGTGAACTGCATCGGATCCCAGACTCAACCTTGCTCCTGCTGCGCAGCTGCGCTGGCACGGTGGCGGGGCTTGCCTCAGGCAGCTGGGTAGTCAGGTTTTTCTTCTCTGTCATCGCAGTGTAGAATTCGAAAACACACCATGCTCGCTTTGTATACATCGGCTGCTCCCATGGGCTCATCATGGCCAGCACGTGTTTGACACCTCTGACGCGTGCACCGAACGCAGCCTGGAACGCGTCAAACGGTACCGTCTGGCCATTGCGCCGCGCCTCCTTGACGCGGTGCTGGTTGATGCATGCAAAGCACATCCACACGCGCACCGAGTCCAGCGACAGGCCTCGCGAATCACAGTATGCCCGGAGCACGCCTGCGATCTCGGCGAGCTTGTAGCCCCAGGTGTAGGACAGCATGTGCTGCGCGCACCCGGCACCAGGGTCCGGGGCCACGTCCACGTACGCGCAGCCCTCCCTGCCGTCTCGCGGGCACGCTCCGCCGGACAGCTCGCGCACCCGCGGCTCGATGTCCCGCACCGTCAGCTCCCGGTCCGCGTCCGCGCCGAAGATCCTCAGGAGGTCGCCCGAGACGAACTGCACGGACAGCGCGCGGAACGGGTCCCCGGGCGCGCCCTCGGACGCGGGCCCTGCGGCCTCCGCGAGCCCCCCGGCCGCGGCGCCCCCGGGCCCCCTGCGGTGGCCGAGCCGCGGGGGGGCCGCAGGCGGAGGAGCGCCGGCCCCGCCAGGCCGCGGAGGCACACGCTCGCGGCCGCCGCCGAGAGGCAGCCGAGCCTGGCCGCCAGAGTGGGGGGGCAGGTCGGCGGCGCTCGGCGGCGGCTCCCCGCCGCCGGGCGGCTCCACGTCGGACCAGAGCGTCGCGAGCAGGTCCTCGTAGCTGAAGCGGCCTTCCCTGTCAGTGCTGACGCCCGTCGTCAAGAGCTCCGTGTCTCGCTTGGTCCACCCTGGGTTCAGGCGTGTGAGTATGCGCTCAAGCTCGGCACAAGAGAGAGTCCCGCTGGTGCCGAAGCCAGCTTCCCGAAAAGCCGCAACGACCAGGTGAAGGCGCTCCGCCGCAGAACGATGTTCTTCATATCCGCCACCGTGCCTCCTGGCACTTCAATGCTAGATATAATGCCAAGTGCTGTCTGGTAGGTTTACTGTAAGTGTTCTAAGGCGCCCCCTCCTCTTATCGCGCTGGCTCCTCGCGTGCATCGTCGCCCTTTCCAGACACTGTATGGGCGCCGAAGACCCCCTGGGGCTCTACGAAGCTCCCCAAGGCTCAAAGATGGACCAGGAAGGCCACCAATATGGCCCAACATTGCCTGAAGAGTCACCCAACCGCCCACAAGAAGACCCTACGAGGCGCCCAGAGGCTTCCAGTAAAGCTAAAATCAATCACATACCTAAAGGGATCCTTAGGCTTTCGAATCTGTTGCGTTCCCGGGCCCTCTCGGCTCAGGCTGGTTGCACGAGGGCATTTCAAACAGAAGGACACCCAAAGAGCTCAATGAGGGCCCTCAAACGCCCCCCTGTCGGCCCAGGACAGGTCCCAAGAGGGCCCCAAGGTGGCCCAGCAGGGGCCAATCACAGCCCAAGCGAGCCACAGCATGACCCAAAAGAGCCCGTATCAAGGAATAGAGACGAGAGGCGACACATGTTACAGCCGTCTGGGCGTCGCCACAGAGGACTGCGCTGGCTCGGTGGCGGAGCTTTCCGCATGGAGTTGGATGCTTGGCCATGCACTTCGGTAACAAGGCCTTCCCCAGAAGCCATGGGGCGATGCTGCAGAAATAAGGTTTAGCACTTCAAGGTCGGGTATACATGACAACGCCTTTCTTGAACATGCTTCTGGTATGCTACAAGCTTCTAGATCGGGCAGGCTTGAGCCAAGTCCGCCACGGTCCACCCAGAATCCCCAGAACCTAGTGCAGACATCTAGATCTACCACCCCCCACTCGAACCTGTTTCGCCCTCCACCCCAGAGGGGGGAGGAGCGGGGGGGTGGCATGGGGGGGGGAAGGGGCAAGAGGGGCGGAATAGCCCAGGGGGGAGCATCACGCGTAGCCCTCGGCAAAGCCTCGTCAAACATGGGGGCGATCGGCGCCCCTGCATACGTGCAGGGCCCCTCCCCATCTTCCCCCCCCCTGGGCGATCCGCCCCTCCTGCAGCCGCCGAGGAGTCCCCCCGCCCCCCCTCGGGCCCCCCACGTCTGAGCGAGGCCGAGGCACCTCCTCGGAGGAGGCCCGCCTTGGGGAGGCCCCCCTGGCAGCCGCAGGGAGGCAGCCGAGCTGCGGCATGACGATGGCGACGACGACGACGGCGACGACGACGACGACGACGACGACGACGACGCCCCCGCCCCAGCGCGCCTCGCGGCCCCTGGCCGGCGCCCAGTCCGCTGGCAGCAGCGGCGCGGGGTCCACCGCCAGCCGCCTCTGCAGCAGGCCCATGAACTCGGGGGCCTCCGAGCCCTCCTCGCTGGGAGAGGGGGCCGTCGCCGTCGTCGACGGAGAGGGGGAGGACGACAGGGACGAGCAGGAAGTGGAGGGAGGGGGAGGAAGAGAAGAGGAGAGGAGAGAGGAGAAGAGAAGAACGAGGAGATTAGGGAGGTCAAAGTGGAGGAGGCTGCAATCAGTAGCGACGAAAGGCCGAGGGAACTTTTGGCACTGCTTCGGCGGCTCTAGAACATGTCTTGTCTTTTTGGGAGGGGAGCTTATGGAGGCGCCTCGGAAGTTCGAAAGGTTGCAGGAGGGGATACGCCCGACGCCCCGTCCCTGTTCGAGCCTGACAATAAAGAGGCAATATGCAGCCTCGCCGCGGTCGCCTTCTCGCGAATTGTTCCCTTTCACTACTCTCGATCATCGCTCTTGTGGCGCGTTCTGTTCACCCTCGCTTCTCTAATTGTTGTTTATCACCGTCGCCTCCTTCTGGCCATCACCATCGTCCACTTTCAACCAACGCCTGGCCTTCGGTTATGCGGAAGTTGTTTGATATACAGACGCCGCGCCTGATAACTGAAAACTCGAAAACATCGAAGTGGCAACCTGAGCGATCACAGAAAGGGTACTGGGGCAATTCAGACAAGAAGGGGAAACAGGACAGTGCGGCCCCTAACTTGGGCAAAGGGAGGGAGTCACACACACACACACATATATATATATATACATATATAAATATATACATATATACATATACATATACATATACAAGACTGCAGTTGCGTTTCGCGCCATGCACCTTGGTCCTTGAAGTTTGGTATGCAGGCGGAATAGCAGGAAGGTCAAGCCGACAATTTAGCGATAACTCCTTGTTGCCTTTTTTCCGGCATCGCCGCTATAATAATGTTATTCGTTATCCTTCCTCCATGCTTCTTGTTCCTCATTTTCGCCATACCCTGCGCTTTCTCCCCATCCTCCTCAGCTCTTTTTGCGGAGGCTCCTCCTTAGAAAGCCTCTGGAGGCCTCACAAAAGTTGTTTCAGGCTTTCTTAAGGCCTTCTGGAGGCCTCCTGGGCGTGTTCTGGGGGCCTCTGGGGGCTTCCTCGGGCCACCCTGCCTCCAACCGCGGTCTCCCTGAACGACAGGGTCACGATTTGGAATGCTTCTGAGGGTGTCTTGAGGCCATCTTGGGCCGCCATGAGGCTCTCTGAGGGCCATCTTGGACCCCTGTTGTGCCGTTTTGGGGCTCTCTTGGACTGCCAGGAAGCCCTTTCGGATGGTTGTGGAGCGATTTGGGAGCCTCCCAGGCGGCTTCGGACGCCCAGAAGACCGCCGTCTTGGAGCGTCGGGAAGCCGAAAAGAAGAGAACCCCAAAAGTCACCTAACACCAATAGAAAATCAATGATGTTTGCCTCTTGGGGCCTTCTTGGGAGTGCTGTAGGAGGCCTCTTGGGACGTTTCGGGGCGATCTTTGGGGGTATGACGGCTTCTTGGGGGTCGTCTTAGACCGTGTTGGAGCTCTCTGGGGTCGTTTCGGGAGCACGCCAGAACGCCTGGAACCCGTCTAGGGCCGTCTTCGGACTCTCGTGAGGTTCTCCCGGGTCGTCTGAAGGGTTGCCCAGAGGCCCGGGGAGGGCCAAATTCGTTAGGGGGGGGGGGCGCTGGGGTGTGGGCTCCCGGGCCCTATACAAAAATATAAATAATAATATATACATAGATACATGGATATACAGATATATATATATATATAGAGAGAGAGATAGACAACCAGAATAACAACAGAGAGATAGAGAGAGAGAGAGAGAAAGAGCGAGGGACGGAGGGAGAGGGATGGAGAGAGAGAGAGGGAGAGATAAATGGAAAATGATAGGAGTTACGTAAAAGCCATCGGCCACTGGATAACAATCCGGCCGGTGCATCTTGGAAACTACAAAACGGCACAGATGAATATCTAGATGGTATGGCGCTGGAGCGGGGAAACGACGACAGGCGGCAGCGCGGCAAAAAGACGTAGCAGTGGACCCGTGCACGTGCGCAGACTGGCCCGAGGGACGGCACCCGCACAGATGGCCCACGGATGTTCCCATCGCCTCACTCCCTGCCTTTCGCATGGCTCTCTGCTTGGGGGAGGGGGGCACGTGCGACGTGACGCGCTATCTCTATGCACGCCTGCATGCACGTGCAGGCAAGCACGCTCTCCCTCCTCGGGCGATGCGCAGCACGTACGCGTAAACAGCAAGCGGGATGGCGCAAGCCAAAATGCATTCAAACGCATGTCGAACGCGCTCCAGCCACGACAGGGTGCAGGGCAGGCGAGTTGTGATCAGCGCAAGACAGCAAAGCGCGGGAACCGAACGATGCCGTGCTCAATAACGTAGCCATTCGATGACGAGAGCTGGTGAGCGAACTGAGGGAACTACAGAACGAACCACCACGTGCAGCCAGGTTGATACGGAGAAGGAGAGCGCGAGACGACGACGAGAAAACAAAGGAACGTCAAAGCCAGCGACGGCGAGGAAAACAAACGACGACGACAAACGACGGGAGGGGACAACGCGGTGAGCCCCAAAAGCGGCAACACAGTTCAGCAAGCTCACGCACACGACGGGGAAGGACAACGCGGTGAGCCCCAAATGTGGCAACACAATTCAGCACGCGCACACACACACACAAACACACACACACACACACAAACACACACTCAAACCATGTTCTGAGAAAATGAACTGCCGCGCTGGGCCTGTCAAAGCCCCTGGACGCAAGAAGCGCATCTTCACGCTCTGTCGCAGCGCCCGAGCGTGACCGAGGCCGCGGCGCAGCCCAGGCACCTTGCACGCGAGCAGAGACAGGACCGCGCAGGCAAGCACGCTCGCCCGCTGACGCACCGCCACCTTTCCGCCTCCCTGCCAGGACGCCGACGATCCTGGATTGGGGGGAGGGGGGTGAAGAAGGGGGGAGGACGAGGAGGAGGAGGAGGAGGAGGAGGAGGAGGAGGAGAAAGGGCGGGGGAAAAGGGGGGGGAGGAGGAGGAGGAGGAGGAGGAGGAGGAGGAGGAGGAGAGGAGGAGGAGGAGGAGGAAGGAGGAGGAGAGAGGGAGGAGGAGGAGGAGGAAGGAGGAGGAGGAGGAGGGAGGAGGAGGAGGAGGGGGGCGATTGGGAGGAAAAGGAGGGACAAGGAGGCAGAAGGAGGGTGGGGAGGAGGAGGAGGGGGAGGAGGAAGACGGGTCAGGCACGCTGTCCTAACACAGCGGGGGAGCGGGGGAGGGGGCGCGCCCGCGCGACTCGTGTCCTTCACCGCCGCGGCGAGCGCGGGCGCCACCAGGGAGCAGAGGCCCAGCGCCAGGGCCAGCAGGGCCGACAGCCCGTCCCGCAGGATGACGTCCCACGCGCGGAGCGCGGCCTGGCGCCGGGCCGCCGGAGCGCATGCCACCGGCGAGGCGGCGGGCCCTACGTCCGTCGACGGTCGGATCGGATCGGACAGGGCCACGGGAGGGGGGGGGCTGTCGGGAACTCTTGGATGGCGTGTCGCCCTCCGCCGGCTCTGGCCCACCGCGCCTGGGGTGCGACACGCTGTCCTCTCCGTAGTCCCCCAGCGTCCACGTCCCGAGCCTCTCTGAGCCTCCCGCCCCACGGAGCGGAGCGACACGCTATCCGCTCGCGAGGCATAGCATGTCGCCGGGATCGTAGCCGCGACACCCAATCCAAAAAAGTTCCTGACCATAGTGTAACACACGTGGGAGAATAGAAAGCAAGGAGCAGACACAAAACTAGGTAAACCGCCGAACACCTCTGAAGTCATCCGAACATGTTCGAACATCTCCGCAAGCTAAGGAAATCTCCTTGTTTTCCTCCTTGAAGGAAGAACTCAGAAACCCTCTGGGACTCCCTAAGAACCGCTGACCCCGCTGACTAATCTGGAACGTCCTCCGTCATCCTCCCCCTCCTCCTCCTCCTCCCCCTCCTCCTCCTCCTCCTCCTCCTCCTCCTCCTCCTCGTCCTCCCTGTCCTCCTCCCCCCAACATCCCTCCTGCTTCCGCAAGAATCCCCTACGCCGTCTCATAATTTCAAACATTGTTATACCCATGAAGCCTCTGAAAGCTGCTTCATGTCGTTCTTCACCCCCAAGAACACATTAAACACCCCAACGGGGCCCGAATAATAATAATAATAATCATCATCATCATCAGCATCATCATCGTCAGCCTCATCCTTATCCTCATCATCATAATCACCATCATCATCAGCAGCATCATCATAATCATCAGCAGCATCAGCAGCATCAACATCATCATCATCATCATCATCATCATCATCATCATCATCATCATCATCATCATCATCATCATCATCATCATCATATCATCATCATCATCATCATCACCATCACCATCACCATCGCCATCACAATCACCACGACAATCATCATCATCAGCAGCAGCAGCATCATCGCAATCACCATTACCATATTTATCATCATCAGCAACAGCATCACAATCACCATTACCATCATCAACACCATCATCATAACCATCATCATAATCCCCATCATCATAACCACTATCGCCTCATCCATCATCATCATCACAATCATCATCACCATCTTCACCACTATCATCATCACCATCCCCATCAATTTCACCATCACCATCACCATCACCATCACCATCACCATCACCATCACAATCATCATCACCATCACCATCACCATCACCATCACCATCACCATCACCATCACCATCACCATCACCATCACCTTCGTCGGTATCATCATCATCATCATCAACATCAACATCAATCATCATCATCATCATCATCATCATCATCATCATCATCATCATCATCATCATCATCATCATCATCATCATCATCATCATCATCATCATCATCGTCTCTCCTCCTCCTCCTCCTCCTCCTCCTCCTCCTCCTCTTCTCCCTCCGTCTCCCTCCTCCTCCTCCTTCCTTCCTTTCTCCTCCCTCCTCCCTCCTCTCCTCCTCCTCCTCCTCCTCCTCCTCCTCCTCCTCCTCCTCCTCCTCCTCCTCCTCTTTTCCTCCTTTTCCTCCTTTTCCTCTTTTTTCTTCCTCCCTCCTCCTCCTCCTCCTACCTCCTCCCTCCTCCTCCTCCTCCTCATCCCTCCGTCCTCCTCCTCCTCCTCCTTCTCATCCCTCCCCCCCCTCCCCCTCCCTCCTCCCTCCCCCCCCTCCCTCCTCCCTCCTCCCTCCTCCCTCCTCCTCCTCCTCCTCCTCCTCCTCCTCCTCCTCCCTCCTCCCTCCTCCCTCCTCCTCCTCCTCCTCCTCCTCCTCCCTCCTCCTCCTCCTCCTCCGCCTCCTCCTCCTCCTCCTCCTCCTCTCCTCCTCCTCCTCCTCCTCCTCCTCCTCCTCCTCCTCCTCCTCCCCCGCGCAGGCAGCGCGAGTGGCTTCAGTTGCACTCTTGCACCACGCAACGGATGCCAACGTCTGAGATGTGACTGGATAGTCGGCGGGCTGTCCTGCCGCGGGACCGGCCTCGCCCCCTCCCTGCCCGGTGAAACGGAACCGCTGGCGCGGAAGGGATAGCCGTACAAGCCCACGGCTCACGTAGGACTCGAGCAGCGACGCCTGCACTGCTCGGCTGAGAACCGGCGAAATCTTCCTTCCTCCTCCTCCTCCTCCTCCTCCTCCTCCTCCTCCTCCTCTTCCTTCCTCCTCCTCCTCCCTCCTCCTTCTCATGCTGCTCCTCCTCCTCCAGCTCCTCCTCCTCGTCGTCCTCCCCCTCCTCCTCCTCCTCCTCCTCCTCCTCCTCCTCCTCCTCCCCGCTGCCCCCCGGAGGAAGCTCACGGCACGGAGGGCCACGCCTCGCGGGGCAGCACGGTCGTGAAGAGCGTGCCAAACCACCTGGCGGCCGGTCAGGACGGGACTCTCCAGGATGGGGGGGGGAGGGGGAGGAGGGGGAAACAATTTTTTTTTTTCCCCCTGGGGCTTCAACCACCTTCACTGTCCCGCATTGGGGCTTGCATCCAGGCTGCACATGGCGCTTGCAGCCTGCAACAAGAAAAGGCGCCTGCAGTCACCCACAAACAGTTGGGTGAAAGGAGGCGACGAGGCGATGGCAGTCACGAATCCCTGAAGGATTTTTTGTACCATCCAGCCAGAGGCAGAGTTGAACACTCCGCGCCGTGCGCGGGGCCGGGGAGCAACGGTGCGAGGGTCACTAACGGCGCAACGCCGGGCAGTCCCCACTCGCACCACGCCCCCCGCAGGGTAGACAAACCCACCCCCTGACGGATAGAGAACACGATGCCAAAAGCCTGTCTGGACAAAGGTGAGATCTGTGCAACACCTTCGACCAGAACAAAACAAAATAGAGAGCGGCTATTAATCTGAGTCGTCCTGGTCAGCTTTAGGAATATGAGCTGGGGACGACGGAGCGGCGCCAGCCGCGATGCAAAGACGACGAACCCTGGCCTGGAACTCGCGTGCCTTCTCTTCCTCCCTCGAAAGACCTGCCACCTCGCTCTGCGGGTGCAAGGGGCTAGGGGCAGCTGGCGGAAGAGGGGGAGGGGGCACGGGTTCACTCACAGCCTCGGGCAAACCGTCCTGAAACAGATTAGAGCCGTCACGAAGATTCACTCCCAACAGCACCACCACCCCCTTCCTCTTTGGGTGACGGCTCTTGCAGATCTGCTGCCACGCCCAGACTCCGAACTTGCTGGGAGGGGGGTCGCAGCGAGCAGCCAGCCCACGAAGAGTGCCGTGGGAGGAGTAACACTTACACTTCATACAGATCACAAGCTCAGACCCGTCGCTACACGGGAACATAACACACTTGTGCTGAAGGGCGGTGAGCTTGTCGGCACTGCAGGCTTTTAAACCGGAACAACGACCAGGAATGGGCTTCGAACCGTCCCGAGGCCGACGAATCTGGAAACACCTAGAGCAGCGCCAAAAACCTTCAAACCTAAACCACATGTGAACGTCGCCTGAAGCAGCTCTAGGCACGCTCACACCAGGGAGGTAGGGCACATCTTTGATCGAGCTGAGAGCAGCAAACTCTGGCAGCAACTTAGCCGCGAGCTTGCAGGCTGCCCTAGCAAACTTCACACTCTCATTTGCTTCTTCCAGCACATTAGAATCTGAGGGATGGAACGCAAGGGCCTCCTTAGCCCCTAGGTCGGCCAAGTGGTTCCCTAGACGATCGGCTTCCTCCTGAGCAGAGATGCCTTCCTCAGACAAAGACTGGTGAGCCTTAATTTTGAGCACTTCACGAATGTGACGACGCTCGGGCCTAGATAACAGCTGAACAAAGACACCAGAGTACAAACGTTTGAAAAAAGTTTGAGCAACTCTTGGAAGCTCATGCTGGGTAACCACGTTGGCACAATCAGTGATGATCGTGCTGGGGCCAGTGAGACTCATGACCGCTCCCCAGTATCCCGAAAACTCTCCAGCTTGAGGGGTCTGGGGGAGCGGGGCCCACACAGGGCATCTCATAGTACACAGCAGCTCATCTTCGTCAGAAAACAAGACAGCACACCAGGACGCACGGTTCAGCTCTTTAATAACGTGCCGAGAGCAAGAACCGTCAACAAAAACTTTCCCCTGGAAGTTAAATACATTGTCAGAAGGCGGGTCCCCACGCCACGAGACGTCCCAGGAACCCTCTTCGAGCGGGGGGGGGTGTTCGTCACCAGGATGAGCCAGGATGCCTCGGGTAACCAGAGTCAAACGATGTCTTCCCTGCGAAACGAAGTCCGTCACCCCGTCGACGATATCATCCCCCACAGCTTCACGACGTTTGGCGTCCAAACAGGGACAAACCCATAGAGGAGGGGGAAACAAGGGGGAGTTGGAGGAAGAGAAGGCAGAACAGGAGGAGGAGGAGGAGGACGAGGAGGAAAGGGAGGATGAAAGGGTGGATGAGGAGGAGTAGGAGGGAGGAAGAGGAGGAGGAGGAGGAGGAGGAGGAGGAGGAGTAGGAGTAGGAGGAGGAGGGGGAGGAGGAGGAGGAGGAGGAGGAGGAGGAGGAGAAAGAGCGGGGAGGAGATCACACTGGAAGCATTACAACATACTCCATTTCAGAAAAACAGCGGGCGGCGGAGAAAAAAACTGAAACAGTAACTGACGTATCCAAAGAATCGGCGGCAAGGCGAACCAACGAATTCAAATCAGTTGGAACTCCCCGTACAAATTTGGCGGCGAATCGTTTTGTGACCAGTGCGGAATTATTCAGGCGGGCTGCGTTTTCAATCCGTTGAAAAAAACTACAACGAACATAACAACACATAATCTCTTAGGCGGGCGTGGGACTCTCCCGAGAAATATTTGCAATTCTATTAAAGAGGTGCACCGCGTGACGCGGAAGTGCGATATTTTTCAATTCCCAACCAAACGAAACATTTCAACTCGCCCGCGGGCGCAACCGTAATCGCAACTAGGCAACAACAAAATGGCGACGGGCTCGCCGGCCAAAATCAGTTCAACATGGCGGCGGCGGGGGGGGGGGGGGGGGGGGGGGGCGCCCCCCAGTCAGTACTGCAGTGAGCACCGAAGAAACCATAGTGATGGGAGGAGGGAGAAGGTGTTAGCAAGATGTTCTGAGAAGGGTTTCCAGAGGAGGAAGGCGAGGAGCAAGGGGAAAGGATGATGCTGATGATGGTAATGATGATGGTGTTGTGATGTTGTTGATGGTGATGAGTCTGATGATGATGCTTATGATGATGCTGATGATGAGGATGATGATGCTGATGATGCTGATGATGATTATGCTGCTGATGATGACGATGAAGACGATGATGATGATGATGATGAGGAGGCAAGGCAACGCAATACAGTATAAGACATGATCGATCGCGAAGGGGCCAGCATGAAGAAGAAAAAGAAGCGGGGGACGGCCCGACGGCGATAAGAAGCAATGCCACGACGAAGGAGGACACGTCTGGTGGCACGACATGGAGAACATATAAAGAGGCACGGAGGAATGGGAGTAGGGGATTGAAGGAGGATGACAGGTGGGGAGGGAGGAGTCAACATACTGTTTGAGGTTTTCGCGATATGGCACGATGTCGCAGGAGGTTATGGAGAAGGGCGGCGGGCCAAGGAGGACTGATAGGGGAGGGTGGATGATGAGGCGAATGGGGGAAACGAGGTCGGAGGGATAGTCTGACTTGGCTGCCATCTGGGATGGTCTGGCGGCTTATCGGGAGAACCGAAAAATGAAAGCAAATGCTCCGTGCAGTTCCTACGCACATCTAAACAATCAGCCCGTCCTTCGCGAGGATCATACACGCCTCGATGCACTGAACCTTAAAAGTGGTTGACGCGCCGCTTCAACGTCGCCCCTTGTCACCCATTCAATGTCGCGTCCACCACCCAGACAAAACAAAGATTCTGCATAGTGGGTACTGGAAGTCACGCCGGCGCAAAGTGCCGAGCCATGCGGTGGCAAATGGAATGACGATCGAGATCTCACCCACCTACAACTCAACGAGATATTTTGGATGGGAATTTCAATGCAGTGATTTCCACGCAGCGGAGCTAAATAACCGAATGTAAGCAGGGTGGCGAACATTCTTTGCGCAGCGACAAGAGCTGATGGATACTACTCGCTCAACAGCAGGATGCGGTTATTTCACGGGACGGTTACACCCGCGGTGCTCTATGGGTGTGAAGTTTTGGACACTGTCATCGACTAGTATGGAGAACCGATTGCGCAGGGTACAGAGGCAACTGTTGCACATGATCTTGCAGACGCCGAGACGGTGCACCGCAGCAGGCGCCCATCGCGACGGGCGGCTGGAAACCACTACAGACTCAGCAGCTTCGACCGACGACGATGAGGTCCCCGACCACCTGATACAAGAGTGCGACGACGACGGAATGGAGTCTTGGGCGGAGTGGATCCGCAGAGCAACTAAGAAAGCAAAAAACACACACACACACACACGATTAATTATTGCAAATTGGGTATCGATTCGACGACAACGAGAATGGGCATGGGCTCGTAAGGCTCTTTTGTCGAACAACAACTGAACGGCGCGGGCGTTGCTTTGGAATCCGGAGGCACACGTCGATTATGATACTCGCCGGGACCCAGGCCACCCGAAGAAACGATGGTCTGACGCCCTGGGACATTTTATCTTATCCGAACCAAGTTATGCTGGACACGATTGGAATGATGTTGCCCAGACGGACGTTTTCGGTACCAACGGAGGGCAGATTCGTCAGTGGCGATGCCCATTTTCATTGCACCGTTCGGATCCTCTCGCTCCCGTTTTCTTCGTTTTCCCCCTCGTTGCTCGTCTCCCCCGTCCTTCCCTCGGCCTCGCCTCTCGCCCTCGTTTGTTGTGCGTCCCTCCCTCCTTTCGTGCGTCCCCCCCCCTCCCCTACAGCACCACACGTGCATGCCACCACCTGCCGGCGCAGGAACCGCCGCCGCTCTCGTTTGACACCATGGCGCCACGGTGCCCGCCTGCAGCGCCCCCGCTGGCGTGCACTTTGCAGGTCCAGGTTCCGAGTTCCGGGTTCAGTGTCGCGCCCTTCGACGTCGGAGCAAAGCGGAACGCGGTCTGGGCGGGGGCGACTCGGAAATTCCGCGAACGCCGACATTGGACAGGCGGCGTCAACACGTACCTTGCGCGCAATTCCACCCAAGCCCCCGACATCACATCGACAAGGAAACTGCGCGACAGATTCGTGATGCTAATTTTGTCGAACGCAGTTCGTTTCGAAGTTCCCCACTGCGAATTCTCCTCGCGCCCTTTCACCCGCGGGTCGCCCGAATCCCTCCATTCCTTCACTCCTCTGCTCAATTCTGTTCCGCGTGCCGCCCGGGCTCGATGCGCCTGCCCCGCCCTTGTGGCCCTCGCCTTGGGTGGCCCACCGCCGCGCGGGCACGGTCAGAACGGCCACCACCGGGCCTGCCGCTCGAGCCGACGCGACCCGCCCAGGGCGGCGAAACCTGTGTCACGTGATGTGCTACGCAGCAGTGCCACGTGAAACGCTTCGATATGTATATTATAACCTCTACGGCCCCCAAGAGCCTCCGGATTCGTCTCTGTAAACTCAGGACGGGCCCGTAGTTGTCCAAGGACCTGCTGGTTCCGAAAGATCGGTTCAAAGACCCGACATCTACTTCAGCAGCCACAAGTCAGTACGGAACGCTCTTGGGGGCGTACCTGATGTAAAATTACAACCGATATGCGAGCGCGCCAAAAGCCAAAGGGCCAGGGCCGACGTGCCACCTCGCCTTCGCATCCGCTCCGCACGGCCAACGTTCGACACAATTAGCTCCAAAAAAGGTTGACGCGGAACTTCAGCATCGGCCCCTGTCACGAATTCAACGCCGCCCCTTCAATATCGAAGCTGCACGGAACGCGGTCTGGGCGGGTGCTATTCGGATGCCCCACGAATGCCGACGCGTACGTACCTTATGCGCAAACTCACCCAAGCCCACGACATCACATGGACAAGGGAACTGCATGACACACTTGCGATGGTGACTTTGTCGAGGGTGAAAAGAGCAGGCCGGGCGTGGCATGGCGTCACCTTGGGACACGGTGGGGGCAGGGGGGAAGGATGAAGGAGGACGGCGACGAAGCGGAAGGACAGGAGGAAGAGGGAGGAGGAGGAGAGGAGGGAGCCGTCGTCGGACGCAGGCATGACGCTGGGTGTGCTTTGGCTGCTGGTGCAACTCCTGCTCATGAAAGCAGCGCAAAGTGTGGGCAGCCTGAGATAGAGGACGAAAAGAGGAGGAGGGGGGGCGCTCCCAGGCCTCATCGAAGAGGCCCGGGACGCCCGGGGCCGCCCGCGGCGCACGGACCAGGCGGTCCTCGCGGACACGCGCCTGGGCGCGCGCAGCGCGGCGGAGCCTGGCCTCGGCGCGGTGCGTGGCGATCTTCGCCCGCTGCTCTGCGGACAGCTGGGAGGGCGGGGGGCGGCGGGGGAGGGGAAGGGGGCGGGGGAGGAGAGAGAACGAGAGGAGAGACCCCCAAAGCCCGCTGTTCGGCCCCACGATGCCAGCTGGAGAGGGGGGCGATCCAACCGGAGTCCGCGGGCTCAGCGTCCTCGGGGTGGGTGTTGCGGAAAACTCCTTCCCCATTCGACTCTGGAGAGAATATGCGCAGCTCTGGGTCGACCCGACAGCACGAACGCTTGGTGCCACCTGCAAAATCTGGAACGAGGGCAAATTCTGCATCACGTGCTGGGGTACAAGGCACATAGGACTGCATGAGACTATTTGCGATGCCGACGTTAGCGGATTCGCCAACGGAATCGGCCTCCCCAGCTGGGGCGACGATCTGCATAACCTTGTCCAGAATGGCATCTGCTATGGCCTGGCACAAATGGCTGGGATACGTCTTCTCAGACTGCGCGCGCCAAGAACCGTCACAACGGCGACCTGAAAGAGTACGGCGAGCCCCCCCTCCGTGAGAGGGAGCGGGGCTCACCGTCCGCTCTTTTGCCGAGGGTGGCAGGACAGGCCAGGCGTGGTTTGGTGTCAACTTGGCACACGGAGGGGCAGGAGGGGGAGGGGGAAGGAGGACGGCAACGAAGAGGAGGGACAGGAGGAATAGGGAGGAGGAGAGAGGAGGGATAGGCAGGAGTGAAACGAGGGATGGGGGGGGCAGCAGCAGAAACGGGAGCAGCAGGAGGAGCAGCAGCAGTGGCGCAGTGGCAGCGACAAAAGGAGCCCTCCCCCTGGTCGGCCGACCTCCCGCCAGGATGAGGGTACCCAAGGAGCGGCGCACGTTTTTCCTCCTCCGTCCCTCCCTCGGTCCCTCCCCCCTGCCCCCTCCTCGCCCGCACCCCCCCTGGGCCACTTGAAGCCAAGGACGTCGTCAATACCAGCCAGCGTACGGTGGAACTCCTGGGGCGACAAAAAGGGCAGAGAGGATACCAGAGAAATTAGGATATGGCACGACATGAGTAGAAAAGCAGAGGACGGCAAAGGGAGGAGACCGATGGGAGACAAGAGAGATCGATAGAGAACGATATACGTAGCACCCCGCAGTTGCGGATAAGAGTGAGGGGGCGGCGGGGACGTCAGTAGTCTGCGAGGCTCTGAAGAAACCCGCCGCAGATGCTTAATTTTACAACTTGTACAGCGAGCAAGCCGCAAGCGCCGGTTTTCCTGAAAGCTATGTGGGTAGGTCGCGGGTGGGTCACGGGTAATTCGCGGGTGGGTCGCGGGCTGGGTTGCGGGTGGGACGACGACAACAAACAACAAACAACGCAACAGCAATAATCACAACAATCCGCACCGCGGAACCTCACGTCAGCCACGCACCCAGGGACAGTGAATGACCGTTCGGCCCCCTCACTCTGATATAGAGAAAGAAAAAATAAAGAGAGAGAGAGAGAGAGAGAGAGAGAGAACAAAGGGAAAAGTCAGAAGAGACGCGGGAGAGCGAGAGAGAGAGAGAAAGAAAAACAAAAAAAGAGAAAAACAAGAGAGAGAGAGAGAGAGAGGGAGAAAGAGACAGAGAGAGAACGATACACAAGAAATAGAGAGAGCGAACAAAACAAGGAGAGAGAACGAACACTACAGGAAAATTCACCACCGTGCTCTGATGCACGAGTTGGTGTGTCCTCAGGCCCTTTGCCCTATCCCCTGAGCCTCAGTCCTCAGTCCTGAGTTTTCTCCAAGGAGCCTGGACACCCGCGTCTCGCGTGACTTTCTTCGGAGCCAAGTGGGCTCCAAGACGGGTCAAGAGGGCCCTAGGAGGCCTCCAAGACGGTCCAAGAAGGCTCCGAGTCGCCGAAAGATTGTTCCAAGCCGCTCAAGATGGCCTCCAGACGGCCCAAGATGCCTCCAAGACGCCCCGAGATGCCCCCAAGAGGCTTCCCAAGAGGGCCCCGAGAGGCAAAACCACACATTGTCCTTAGGTGTTTGAGAGATGTGGGTCGTCTCGCCTTTTCGGCTTCTCGACGCTCCAAGACAGCCCAAGAGGCCCCCGAGATCGCTCCAAAATGGACGGCCCAAGAGGCCTCGAAGAGGGCCCCAAGACGGCCCAGGAGGGCGCCAAGACGGTCCAAAAGGCCCCCAAGACGGCCCAAAAGGCCTGCAAGGCGGCCCCAGGAGGGACCCGAACAGACGTTTCGAGCCTTCGGCACCAAGATGGCCCCAAGGGCCCCCCAGAGGTCCACAGGGCGGCCCCAAGAGGGTCTTAAGAGGCCCCCAAGAGGCCCCTAAAAGAGGCCCCTAAGAGGCCCCCAAGAGGCCTCAAGGCGCCTCCAAGAGGCCCCAGAAAAGCATCCCAACATACCCTGGTATGCATCCGGTACGCCTCAAGTTCAGAACCCAGGCACGGTGGACGGATGGGCCGAAGGCCATTCTATCCGCCGCCCCCTGTGGCCTTGTAAGGTCTTGCCACAGAGGTGCACGGCGCGTCTAATGTCTGGCAGGTTTTTGGTTCTGGTCCAAAGAACTCTCCGCGGGGCTTCTCGGGGGCGGCCAAGAGGGGGGCGTCCAAGAGAGGGGGGGGGTGCAAATCATGGCCGGCGGCATTTGCGCGGTCCAGGGGGGGGGGCCAGGGACGTAACAAAATAAGAAGCGGCGCCATGAAATTTTGGGAGATAGCATGGCCCCCGCCAGGATATCCCCCCCTGATCATCACCCCACTCCTGGCCGCCCCCGAAAAGCACTCCCAGCGGGGCTTCGGCCCAGCCCGCCGGGCACCCGGAAAGCAGGGAACATGTTGTCCCCATTGGCCCAATGGCGTCCAAGACGGCCAGGATGGCCTCCAAGACGGGCACGATGGCCTCCCAGACGGTCAGGATGGCCCCGAGAGGGCCCAACATGGCTGACAATTGTGGCCAAGACGACCCAACATGCACTCAAGACGGCCTCAGATGGCCTCAAGATGGCCCAAGATTGCTCAAGAAGCTCCCAAGAGTCCTCCAAGACGGCCCCAGAGGCTTCCAAGAGGACCTACAGGAAGACCCAAAGAGACCAAAGCCATTGATTTTCCTTATGTTTTTGAAGGTGGTTTGCTTTAGGGCCACTTCGACTTTCTGACAACCCAAGAGGGTCCAAGAGGTCTCCAAAACCGCCCCAAGATCGCCGCAGATGCGCCCAAGATGGCCCCATGACGGCCCAACATCCCCACGACGGCCCCAAGACGGGCCCAGATGGCTCCCAAGACGCCCAAGAGGACATCGAAGACGGCCAAGAAGGCCGCAAAAGAACCCACGATGGCCGCCGAAAGATGGCCGCAACAGACATCCGAGACGGCTCAAGATGAAGCCAAGACGGGCCAAGTTGGCTTTCCGATGGCCCAAGACGGCCCTCAAGAGGCCCTCAAGCGGCCCCTCAGAGGTCCCAGTATGCCTCCGAGAGGCCTTTGGGGAAGGCTTGCAGATCTCCCCGTCGCTCGGACGTCCATTCCCTGAGTTGTTCGGTTTCGTGCGTGTTTTTTTTTCGCAGGATGATCCAGGATGCTCCTTAATAATCCCCGCCGAGAAAAAGTGCACACGTCCGAGCGATACCAAGAGATCCCCGAATCATGGATGATCCGTATGCTTTGAGGGATGTTACCGTTCGTTCCTGTTTGGTCTTTCGACGGCCAAGAACCTCAGCTGCCCCTCTACGCAACACGCGACACGGAGCGTGTTGACACGGAGCTCAACACGGAGACTGAAAACGTACGTTTGGCGCGATACAATCGTCAAAACGTGGCCCAATACGTGCCAAACCAACACGCAACGTGTTGACACGGACGTTTTGAGCACGGCACGTGTTGCGTTTCGACACAGGCGTATCAGGGCAGCTAAGCCCAAGAGGTCTCCAAGACCGCTCCAAGATCACCCAATTGGTCTCCAAGATTGCCCCAGGACGGCCCAGGAGGCCAACATTGCCCCAGGACGGCCCAGGAGGCCCCCAAGATGGGATGGCCCTACGAGGGCCTGGGAGGACCCACGGACCGCCCAAGAAGCCCTCAAGACGGCCAAGATGGCCTCCAAGACGGCCAAGATGGGCCCAAGAGAGCCCAAGATGGTCGCAGGATGCCTCCAAGACGGCTCAAGATGCAGCCAAAACAGCTTAAGATGGCCTCAGGATGGCCCAAGACGGCCCAAGAGGCCCCCAAGAGACCTCCAAGAGGTCCTCCAGGAAGGCCCGATGGGGGCAAACTCAATGATTGTTCTTAGATGCTTGACAGATTGTGGCGTTTGCCCTTTTTCAGCGCCCAATCGGCCCAAGACAGCCCCGAAGGCCCAATAGGCCTCCGAGATCCCCAATTGACGGCCCAAAAGGCCCCCAAGACGACCCCAAGAAGGCCCTAAGACTGCCCGGGGTACCTCCAAGACGCCCAAGATTGTCCCCAAGACGGCCCTGAAACGCTCCAAGAGGGCCCTAAGTCGGCTACGAGAGGCCCGCAAGACGGCTTCCGAAGGCGTCTGACGGCCCAGGAACGCACTCGTACCGCCAAAGAACCTCCCGAGAAGCCTCTAAATGCCTCCTAGACGCCCAAGGAAGCCCCCAAGAGGTCCAGGGGGGACAGGGGAGGAGAAGGGGAGGGGGGGGGAGGGGACGAGGGAAGGCGACGGGGAGGGGAAGGAGATATGGGAAGGGATCGTCCAGGAGAGGGAGAACAGGAATGAAGAGGGGGAAAGGAAGAACGAAGGTCGCGAAGGCCGCCTGTCCTTCTTGTCAGCCTCCTCGTCCTCCTCCCCCTCCCCTCCTCCTCCCTGTCCCCCTTCTCTTCCTCCTCCTCCTCCTCCTCTTCTTCCTCCTCCTCGTCATCATCATTTTGATTGGCTCAGTATTCCTCCGGCTTCCGGCAATACTTCCTACGCCGGTTCAGAACTTCGAACAGTGTTCTACCCATGGAGCCTCTGAAAGCTGCTTCATGTCGTTCCCCACCCCATAAGAACGCCTTAAACGCCCCAAGGGGCCTGAAATGATTACTGACAACCTCCCCAAAGCGCCACTCCTCCTCATCATCCTCTTCCTTCTCACTATCCGCTTCTTTCTCCTCTTCCTCATCTTCTCCTTCAATCCCGTTCTAAAGGATTTGACGAGCTCTTGTGATGGGGCAGGGGGAGGAGGAACGCACTCGCCGAAGAGAGAGAGAGAGAGAGAGAACAAACAAACAACATAAGGGCGGCCAAGAGCAAGAGACGCGAAGAGAAGAGAGAGCAGAGAGAGTCCCTCAGTCACTCCCAGGCGCGCCTGCGGCGGCAGGCAGCTCGACGTGTAGGCGATCGGGCAGGCACCCAGGAGTGGAGCACCCTGCGACCTGACCGAAAAGACCTGCCAAGGCGGGCTGTTGCCGAGCAAGTTGACATATACAAGCACGGGCGCATGCATGCAAGACAGACTCGGAAAGAATGCTGGCCCTATGTTCGCGGTGATGATAGGCAGTGACGATGCAATCGAAATAAAGAGCGACGCGAAACAGGGCCACGGAGGGGACGGGAAAGAACTAAGGAAAGAGCTGGGTCCGTGCAGCGCCATCCCTTCCGAGCCCATCCAGAACCTCAAGCTTCTGGGTATCCCGACGGAGGCGGCCCAGATCAGGATCAGGAGTCGGGCTGCTCGTGTTCGTGTCGCTGAAAGAACGGCCGCCTTCCTCAAGGCGGAGACCCTGCCCATGACTTCCGAGGGTACTGGCGAGTGTTGCGTGGCCTGGCGTCGCCATCCCATTTGGAGAAATAGTATCACTCGCAGCCTGCTTGAGAACTACCGCCCGCTGTGCGCGATCCCCGCTTGTTTTCGTGAGGTTCCCAACGTTCAGGCCGCCGTCTCTAGTGCTGCCGCTACTGTCTTACATTCGAAGAGCAGCAGCAGCAGGAGGAGGAGGAGGAGGAGGAGGAGGAGAAGGAGAGATGACCTAACGCGCCCGCCTAAGACCGACTGCGTTGGAGGCCTCTTCCTGGCCCTCTTTCCGCTCCCCCTCCTCCTCCTCCACATTCTCTTGCCCTCGCTCCCCGTTCTCGCCCTCCTCCGCTGACGGCGACGGCGACGGCGACGGTGACGGCGACGGCGACGGCGACGGCGACGACGACGACGACGGCGACGGCGACGACGACGACGACGACGACGACGGAGGCGGCGGCGGCGGCGGTGGTGCACTGCCGCGCTAGCCGCCCGCTCCGGCAGCCGCTTCCGGAGCAGGCGTGACAGGCAGAAACCGTAGAGTTTCAGGACCTCGGCGACGGTCGGGAGGCTCGGCGAGCGCGGCCGTCCGTGCATCAGTATGCTTCCTCCTCTCTCCTATGTCATCTCTCCTCTCTCCTCTTTCCTCTCTCTTCCCTCCTCCCTCCTATCTCCTCCCCTTCCTACTCATTCCTCCTCCTCCTCCTCCTCCTCCTCCTCCTCCTCCTCCTCCAACTCCTGTTGCTTCTCCCTCCTGTCTCATTCTTTCCTCCCCTCCTCCTCCTCCTCCTCCTCCGCCCCTCCTCCTCCTCCTCCTCCTCCTCTCCTCCTCCTCCTCCTCCTCCTCCTCCTCCTCGTCCTCCTCCTCCTCCCCCTCTCCTCTTCCTCCTCCTCCTCCTCCCTCCTCCTCCTTCCTCCTCCTCCTCCTCCTCTCCTCCTCCTCCTCCTCCTCCTCGTCCTCTTTCTCCTCCTCCTCTTTCTCCTCCTCCTCTCCTCCTCCTCCTCCTCCGCGTCCTCCTCCTCCTCCTCCTCCTCTTCCTCCCTCCTCCTCCTCCTCCTCCTCCTTCCTCCTCCTCCTCCTCCTCCTCCTCCTCCTCCTCCTCCTCATCCGCTTCCTCTTCCTCCTCCTCCTCCTCCTCCCTCGTCCTCGTCCTCGTCCTCGTCTCGTCCTCCTCGTCCCTCGTCCTCCTCCTCCTCCCCCTTCTCCTCTCTCCTCCTCCTCCTCCTCCTCCTCCTCCTCCTTCTCGTCCTCCTCCTCGTCCTCCTCCTCTCTCCTTCTCCTCTCTCCTTCCCCTCCTTCTCCTCCTCCTTCTCCGCCTCCTCCTCTTTCTCCTCCTCCTCCTCCTCCTCTTCCTCCTCCTCCTACTCCGCCATTCCTGCTCCTTAGACATAACTCCTCCCTGTCGCACCCGAGGCCGGTCGAAAGGGCGGGCTGAGCGTCTCGCCTGACACTTCCTCACCACGTATGATCCTGATGCTGTAAAACTGGCCACAGCTTCACAAATGGAAGGCGGGCCGTTTTCTTCAAAATGTGCCTCCGCATTGGCGCCGCGCGCATTCGTGTTGAACATTTGCATGAGTTTCACGGATTGAGGGCGGGTCGTCTTTAACATGTAGCTCTCGCCTTAGCGCCCCGCTCATGTTTTCCGAAATTTGCAAGAGTTCCTCGACTTGAGGATGGCTCATTTTCAAAATGTGGTTGTCGCCTCTGCGCCGCGCGCATTTTTGTCGCAGGAATGACGTTCTGGCGCGACTCAGGACCGCCAAGACGCAACAGTCAGGTTGACTCGTAGCATTGACGTCCTAAGAATAACGTCTGGGCGCGCTTCCGGATTTTCGCACGGTTGTCTCCCAACGGGGCACGTCCCACAGTGGAAGTGAGTCCTTGCATGGGCCTATGAAGAGGGAGCCTGGAGGGAGGGTGTATCCCAACATCGTTGATGAATATTGGGCTTATGCTGGTCCTCCTCCCCCTCCTACAGTGAGGGCCCGACCACAAGAAACTTCCCACAAAAAGCCCAACCCTGAGACCCCAGGACGTCCATCGATGTTCGATGTGGGAACGTCACGCTTCCCATCGCAAAACCATCGAAACCCAAGAAACCCATCCTCGACGGAAAAAATACGGTGCGGTGCGCATGCGTTGATCCACATGCGCGCGCGTGGCCGCGCACGCATGTCAAACCATTTAGCACAAAAGGGTGTTCTAACCATTTCACGACACAGCTGTTCAACAACGAGGAAAACCACTGTTTGATGTCAGATTTCTGCGCGCCCGCATCCGCTGCAATCGCACGGAAGACCTGCGCGGAGCGACCGTGGCAGCGTCAACATCAGCCTCAGAGCGCCGTCGTGGGGATCTGCGGGAAGCCTCTGGGGAAGTCGGGAGGCGGCCTCCTTCCCACTCCCCCTCCCCCTCCCCCTCCCCCACTCCTCCTCCTCCTCCTCCTCCTCCTCCTCCTCCTCCTCCTCCTCCTCCTCCTCCTCTTCCTAATCGATTGCTGCAAGTTGTCTGCCAATCTAACAAGTAAGAGCATGCGGGCCACACGCGTTCCCGCGTGTCGAACACTTTTTGCGTCGGCGGCTAGGCAGGGGACGTCTGCGCCGGCGATGGGATGCCTAAGCGGGGATGCCGTCAGAGCGAATTGTGCCACCGTGCAGGAGGAAGGCGCGTGTCGAACACATTCAATCATCATTCCGCGCCCGCCAGCACCGCCGAATGTGCACGATGCAGACGACACGCGCGTCGAACTCCGCGCGCGCACGTCGAACTCCTTCTCGACGCATGTGGTTCCTCCTCCTCCTCCTCCTCCTCCTCCTTCCCCTCCTTCTCCTCCTCACACAGTCGTTCACAACTGTACGCGCGCACTGCCTGATCGTTCTCACCAGCACCATCGTCATCATCGCCAGGGTCATAATTGCCACCATATCAACATCATCAGCATCTTCAAATTCCAGTCACCGTCACAATGGTGGTCGTCGATACTGTCCCCACAGTCGT
>CAUYUJ010015400.1:305914-315914 GCA_963575745.1 Prorocentrum cordatum
CTCAGCGTACCTCCGAGTGTTGCGCAAGCTTTGCTGCCGCGGATTCGACAGAGGTGTCGAGTGAGCAGTCGGGACTTGCACGCCGAAAGGGAACGTGTCAGGCCGTTTGGGTTGTCTCCGTGATCCTCCTTCCTTGCCTCGTAGCAGCATGAGGGAAGATGACAGGGCATGCTGAGCAGGGAGAGTGGGGGCGATGAGAATCCTGTAGCCGCGTGCTGGTCCCCCTCCGCCCTTCCCTCTCCCTTGAGCAGGGGTGCCGGTTGCCGCCCGAGTCCAGATGGAGTCGGGTCAGGGCCCATCTTTGCTGCAGCTTCTGCCTCAGTTGATGTACGACGTGAGTTTGCTTTAGAGCGACACCTCAAACGGGAGTGGCCATCCCTCTCTCCTCCCCCCTCTCCTCCCCAGTGCCCCCTCTCCGTCCCCCTGCCCTCCGTTCCTCTCCTCCTGCTCCCGGGCTTGCCCTGCCAGCCCCCCTTCGGCGGCGGCCGCGGGATCGCGGCAGAAGCCCGCGGGGGGGGGGGGGAGGGGGCAGCGCGCGGCGCCAGAGGGACGCCGCCCAGGCAGGGAGAGGAAAAGATCGACGCCTCCGTGCCCAGACCGCGGGCGGACTGCTCGTCTGCCCGCGGTCTCATCGACGCCTCCGTTCGACGCCCCGGTCGACGCCTCCGTTCGGGCGGACTTATCGACGCCTCCGTTCTCAATCCCGGTGCTCGTCTTTCATCTTCCACTTCCGGGGGCCGCTTTCGGGTCCTGGGGGCCTGTGGGTGTTGTTTTGGAACGATTGGTGGGGGCGTCAAAGAGCTGTGGGTGATGATAGGTGTGTGTGTGTTTGTATCATTGCTGGAGCCATCAAACCTCGCAGATTTCGTTGACCCCTATTTTTCTTCCAGTGCGTTCCCTGGTCCCCCTGGTCTGCGCACATGCCTCGGGTCATGATGCGCGACTCTCCTCTTCCTGGCCTCCCTCTTCGCTGCTGCCGAGCAGTACTCCACCCAGGGAAGGGGTCGGGATCTCTGGGGGTCTGCCGATGGATGGGGTCCGGCCGTCGGATGGGCCTCCAGGCCCAGGGCTCCAGCGCCAGCGAAGGGAACCACCGCCGCGCTCGCGGTTTCCGAGCTGTCGGCCTCAGGAGGCCCCGACGAGGGGGAGGCGGCGGGGAACCAGGCCACCTCCTCGGAGTGCGGCGCGAGGCGCCGTCGTCTTGGTCGTTGCCGCCATCGCCATCACGCCCCCCCGTGCCGCTGTCGGACGGGCGGGCGCTCGGAGTCGGGCACGCCAGCCCTCGGCTCCACGCCTTGTCCGTCCTCTCGGGAGTGCGCGAACAATCAGTGCTGAATCCGATCGCCGTCGCCACCCTTCCTCGGTCGTCCGCCTCCTGCGTCGAGACCGTTCGGTGTCTTTCCTGCCCTCCCCCTATCCCCACCCCTTCCTTCTCCTTCCCCGCTTTCCCTTGCCCTCTCTTTGCCTCGTCGGACGCACGCGAATATCACGCAGTGTGTTCAATTGTCTTCGGCGTTCCCTTTTGGTCCTCCTTCTCCTCCTGTTCCGTTTCGTTAGCCCCTTCTCCTTTGTCCTCGTCTGAATGCGTTCGGAATCCTCTTCGGTTTGCTAGTCATGCTTAGGTGTATCATCCCTTCGTCATGCTAGTGCTGTACTCGTCTTCAGATACCCCCTGAAGATTTTGATGTGTGTATCAATCGTCCTCTTGATTTCAACATGTCTGCATTGCAATACCCTTTCTGTGATATCATAGTTTCAGTATGTGTGGCAACACCACCCTCTACCTCATTGTTTTACTTTCTGCCTTTCCGTTTCAGCTTCGTTACCCGTCCCGTTATTTGTCATACTATTATTTCTTTCCGTTGTCTTCCTTCTATTGTCGGTTTCGGTGTTGCATCAATGATTTTCTTTGTTGTTTTGATTGTGCTCCTCTCTTTGCTTTCCTTTTTCGTTGTCCATTCTCCTCTTCCCTTTTTGCCAGTCTATCTGGGCTGTCTCTGTTGTTCCTCCTGTTTTCTCCTCCCCTCTCCCCGATGTGTGTTCGCTGTCCTCTTCGCTATTATTATGCCATCTCTCCTCGTTCCTCTCCCTCTTCCTATTTTGTACAGCGTGTTCCATCTTCCCTCTTTCCTCTTCCATGTGTAACAACTTATTCTGCCTCGTTTACGTGGTTTGTTGGTAGTTTTTTGTTTCTGCCGTCGGTTCTCATTCCCCTTGGCTCTATCATTATATGCATTTTACATGTACCAGTTTTCGTTGATAACTCCTAGTGGTGCTCTGGTGTGGTGTATAGCTTCTCGGACACAGTTTCCATGCTCCGTCTTATAGTGTCTCCTCCCTTTTACTTTTGTCTATTCCTTTCACGTCTACCCACCTCCCACTGTGGTCTGCCGGTCAGTCTACGTCTTCGGCGGTGCTTCCCCGTCTCCGCCGCCCCTTCTTTTATCCGTTCATCGCTCTTACCACTCTTACGCTTCCTTCTTCCCTCTCCCCCCCAATCGCAGGGACGCCCTCGAGGGCGCGAAGTTTTTCGCGCTACGCGCTTCGCGCTTCGCGGTTCGGCTCTGATCCCTCCGCGTCCTCTTCTTCTCCCCCGGGAGGCGGCGCGAGGGCGCGAAGGTATTCGCACTTCGCGCTTCGCGCAGCGCGAGGGCGCGAAGTTGAGAGCCCTTGAATCGTCTCTCCGCTGGCGTCGCCGCCGCCTGCACGTCTCCGCGCCCCTCTCAGTAGGTATCTTTGGATTCACAGATCCCAGTCTACCTCAAGCGCCTTCCTGCCTCAAGACTCGACACGCTTTTGCTGTGTTTTGTTCTTCCCTGGGGGGGCCTGGACCCAATCCACTCAACCCGCCTTCTGGCTTCATGCGTCTACCTACTTCTTCCGACCGACGTGCCCGCCGCCACCGCGGGGGCCGCTGGCCACCTGCTCTGGCCCCGTGGTCGCCGACGACTCTGCCCGTCCGGTGCCGCCGCCGCCGTCGGCCGCGGACGGGCCCCGCCGCCGAACGCCGGCCAGGCGCCCTCCCCAGACCTCCTCCTCCTCCTCCTTGGGGGTTAAACAAACCACACCCCCCCCACCCCCCACACAGGACACCACCTCCTCCTCTCCTCCTCCTCCTCCTCCTCCTCCTCCTCCTCCACCTCCTCCTCCTCCTCCCTCTCCCTCTCCCCAATCGCCTCTCCGCTGGCGCCGCCGCCGCCTTCGCGCCTCCGCATGCCCCTCTGGCCGCGCAGCGCGCCCGCCGCGGCGCCCCCGGGCCCCCTGCCTCCCCCGCCCGGGCTTCCGAGCAGTGGCCCAAGGCTGCCCCCCAGCCTGAAGTCGGGCCCGTCCCTCTACGGGGGGGATGTCCAAAAGTAGGCAAAAGATAGTCAGGGGACTATTCTTTGACTATTTTTGAGCATTTGGGGGGTATTGTTTGAATACGTTCTTTTTTTCGCCCAAAAGCCCCCTCTAGGGGGACACGCCCGACTCAACCCCAGCCCGAGGTGCGCCCGCCAGTTTCCCAGAAGCCCAGACGGCCTCCGGGCTTGTCGGGGGCGGCAAAGAGGGGGGTGATGACTGGGGGGGGTGGATATCATGGAAAGGGGCCATGATATTTGCCTAGATTTCCTGTCGCCTCTTCGTGTTTCATTACGTCCCTGCCGCCGGTCACGATTTGCCCCCCCCCCCCTCCCCCCCCTGGACACCCCCGCTCCCGAGCGATACGCGGGGGCTGCAGCACAGGGCCCCTTTAGGGCCCCTGAAGGCGCCCTTTGAGGGCTCCACAGGGGGGCTCCTATAGGGCCCCAGAAGTGCACCTCTTCTCCCCCTCCCCCTCCATGCATCGCCCGCCCAGTCCTCAAGCGAGGCCCAGGGAGCGTCCCTCACGAGGCCCGGGGGGGCTCCCACGGGCCTCCAGGAGGACGCGAAGAGGTGGTGGCACCCTCCACGGGCCAGGGCCACCGCCCTCCGCAGCCCCCGGAGCCCCTCCTCCTCCCAGACGGGGCGGCGCCACGGCCGAGGAGGGCGCCCCCGACAGCAGGCTCGGGCCCGACACGCCTGCGAGGACCTGGGCCCTCGCCTGTCGATCCTCCACCGGGGACCAGAGCAGACGCGATCGGAGGATCGCGCCGCACCGCCGATGCGTCGGCGACGTGTCGGCGCGCTCCTCCGGTCGCGCCTGCGGCTGGCCCTTTTTGCCGGCCTCCAGAGATCGAGGGCAGGGGCCCAGGGCCTCAGAAGGATCGAGGATCCCTGCAAGAAGGCCTTTCAGACGGCACGTCCCATACGGGCGTGCCGACTGGAGGGCCAGCGCTGACGGTGTTGAGGGTGGTGATGATGATGTTACTGCTGCTGCTGCTGCTGCTGCTGCTGCTGATGATGATGATGATGATGATGATGATGATGCCAATGACGATGACGATGATGATGGTGATGATGAGGATGAGGATCAGGATCAGGATCAGGATGATGATGATGATGATGATGATGATGATGATGATGATGATGGTGGTGGTGGTGGTGGTGGTGGTGGTGGTGGTGGTGATGATGATGATGATGGTGATGATGATGATAATGATGGTGATGATAATGATGCTGCTGATGATGATGATTCGGATGATGATAATGATTACGTTGATGTTGATGCTGTTGATGATAATCATGGTGATGGTGGTGATGATGATGATGATGGTGCTGTTGATGATGATGCTGCTGATGATGATGCTGTTGATGATGATGATTGTGATGAGGACGGTCAGTATGAGGATGAGGATGAGGATGCGGATCAGGAGGCGGACGGAGGAGGCGGAGGACGGAGGTGGTGATGATGGTGGTGCGGATGATCATGTTGACGAGTTGATGATGATGATGCCGCTGCTGATGATGATACTGATGATGATGCTGCTGTTGCTGCTGCTGATGATGATGCTGATGATGATGCTGATGCTGATGCTGATGCTGATGATGATGATGAGGAGGAGAAGGAGGAGGAGGAGCAGGAGGAGGAGGGAGCAGAATACTAATACGAATAAGAAGATGACACATACTAATAATACTCAGAATTTGAATAATAATAATTGTAGACTTAAGAACAATAATAATAAGCTCAATAATACTAAGAGTAATACGAATAATCAGAATAAACATAATATGACAAACGATAAGAATAGTAATCATAATAATCGGAATAACAATACTAGTAAGACTAATAATGACAATAATAATAATACAAAGTTTTATGATACGAATAATAAAAAGACTAATCATAATAATAGTAATACGAATAATAAGAAGCAAACAGACGCATACTACTATTAAGTATACTAATAATGATAAGACGAATAATAATAATACTTATAATAAGGATACGAATAATAATACTACTAGTAATAGTAATAATAATAATAATAAGAAGAATCATAGTAATAATAAGAAGAAGAGGAGGTGGAGGAGGAGGAGCAGGATGAGGAGGAGAAGGACGAGGAGGAGAAGAAGGAGGAGGAGTGGGAAGAGTAGGGGGGAAGCACTGGGCTGGTCGTTCGCCCTTCTCCCCTCTTGCTCGGGCCCCCCGATGGCCGGCTGGGCGCGGCAGCCGTACCCCGCTCCCCAGGCAGTGGCCCCCCATGCGCTCCCGCAGCGTGCTACTGCCCCCCCTCCCTCGGGGCCACCGCGGCCAACCCCCAGCGCAGAGCCCCTGGTGGGCAGAGCCCGCGGGCCCTTCGAGCTCCTGGCCTTGGCGGAGCAGCGCCAGCCCCCGCAGCTGGCCCCGGCGCCTGGACGCCCAGCGCCTGGCGCTGGCGCCGTCCACCACGCGCTGGAGCCGTCGGGGGGCGCACCGCCGTGGGCGCCCTGGGGCGCGCCTGGCTCGACCGAGCCCTCTGCGGCCCCCGCCGCGGAGGGCTCCCGCGAGCCGCGGACGCCGAGGTCCGCCGCCACCGCGGCCGCCGCGGCTGCTCCGGAGCCCGCGCCCTGGAGCGGCCTGGGGAGAGGGGCGGCGGCGCTGGAGCAGCGGGCACGCCTGCCGCCGCCCGCGCCCTGGAGGCCCGACGGGCCGAGGCCGATCCCGCCAGAGCCGACGCACTCGCCGATGAAGCTGGGGCCGCCGCAGCCGCACGGGCCGCCGCCGGCGGCGCCCGGCGAGCGCGACGGCCTGCGGCGGGGCGGCGCCCCAGGCTTGGCCCAAGAGCGCTCCGCGGCGCCGCGGCCAGCGGCGGCGGTGACGTGGCCCGCGGTGCCCCAGCCCCGTCTCCTCGGGTTGGGGCCCGTCGGCGTCGGCGCTGGGCCCGTCGGCGCCGCGCTGGCCGCTGCCATGTCGTCCACAGCGGCGGCGGTGGCGGCCGCCGCGCCCGATGGCAGCGTGGGGGCCGCGCCTGTCGCCATGGAGCCTCGCGGTGCCACAGCCGCGCCAGCCTCCGCGCTGCCGGGCCCCTGGAACGACTTCGCGGCGGCGCCCAGGGGCCTGCCGCCGACAGGGCCCGCCGCACCGCCGCAGCCCCACAGCCTGGTCGGGCTGGGGGCCACCACGCCAGCGGCAGTGGAGGCGGCCGCCGCGCGAAGGAGGAGGAAGAGGAGGAGGAGGAGGAGGAGGCGGAGGAGCAGGAGGAGGAGGAGGAGCAGGAGGAGGAGGAGGAGGAGGGGGAGCAGGAGGAGGAGGAGGAGCAGGAGGAGGATGAGGAGGAGCAGGAGGAGGCGGAGGAGAAGGAGGAGGCGGAAGAGGAGGAGGAGGACCAGCGGAAACCCAAGAGTCATCAACGATGTTGGAGTAATCCCTCCCTCCAAGCTCCCTCGTCACAGGCCCCTACAGTCACAGGCCCCTAGAACGGTTTATTTCCACTGAGGAAATTACCTCGTTGGAAGACATCGGTTTGAAGACCCTGGAACATGCCAAAACAATGTTCTCGGGATTCCAAAGCCGCATTTGCCAAAGCCACGGATCAAACTGATTGTTGCGCCTGGGCAGTCCTGAGCGAATCAACGTAACTGTTGCATCCCCCAAATCTTGAGTCCTTCCAAAACACCATTCTTGGTACGCTGATCAAGGGAATCCGTGAAACTATTGTAATGTTTAAGGCGAGTGTGCGCGGCGCCAAGGCGACAGCCACTTTTTGAAAAGGAGATGCCTTCAATTGTTTGAAACGCATGTGCGCGGCGCTAAGGCGAGAGCCACATATTGAAAACGGCCCGCCCTCAATCCATGAAGCTCTTTCAAATCGTTGAAACGATGTTTGAAATGAGTGTGCGCGGCGCTATGGCGAGAGTCACATTTTGAAAACCACCCGCCCTCAATCCATGAGGCTCTTGCTCATGTTTGTAACGAGTGTGCGCGGCGCTATGGCGGGAGCCACATTTTGAAAACCACACACCCTTACTCCATGAAGCTCTTGCAAATTCAGAACGAATCTGCGCGGCGCTTAGGCGAAGGCCCCATTTTGATAACCACCCGCCCTCAATCCGTGAAGTTGTTGTAATTTTTCAAGCTTCAGGGTCATGAGCGGTGAGGAAGTCTCAGGCGAAACGCGTTCGGCCCGCCCAACAAACTGGCTTCGTGGTGCGGCAGGGAGAAGTTATTAACGTACTTACCGGTGTGATCTCGCACTGCATTATTTTGACCGACAGGTCTGGGATGTGTGCTAGACTGGGATGTGTGCTGGGATGTGTGCTGGGACGTGTGCTGGGACGTGTGCTGCCTTCGAGTGCTGCCTTCGAGTGCTGGGATGTGTGCAGGGCTGTGTGCTACCTCCGTGTGCTGGGGTACGTGCCGGAATGTGTGCTGTCCGCGCCCTCCTGTCCCCTTGCCCCCCCCCTGCACCCCTCCGCCCCGTGGCCCCCGTCTGCTTATTCCGAACGTCCGGCCGTGCCCCCCCCCTTCTGCCCGACCGTGCCCTCCCGTCCCCATGCTCCCCCCCCCGCACCCCTCCGCCCCGTGGCCCCTGTCTGCTTATTTCGACCGACCGACCGTGCCCCCCCCCTCTGCCCGACCGTGCCCTCCCGTTCCCCTGTCCCTCCCCGCCCCGTGGCCCCCGTTTGCTTATTGCGGAGGCCTTACGGCCGGTGCCGCCGACCCTGAAGACGACGAAGATGAAAGGGATAGGGGGATGGTGCAGGGGGAGGAGCAGGAGTGGCAGGAGGAGGAGGAGGAGGAAGGGGTGCGTCGGTCGATTTCTTCTCGTCTGTTGTCTCCTTTCGCTGCGGCTTATCCTGTCTGAGAGAGGGATGAGGATGAGGAGGAGAAGGAAGAGGAGGAGGGGTAGGAGGAGGAGAAAGAGGAGGGAAAAAGACGAGGAGGAGGAAAAAAGGAGGAGGATGAAGAGAAGGACGAGGAATAGGAAGAAGAGGGGAGGTCAGGAGGAGGAGTAGGAGGAAGAAGATACCCAGGGAACGGAGGATGACGGAAAACATGAGGAGGAGAAGGAGAAAAAGGGTAATGAGGAGGAGGGCGAGAAGGAGAGGAAGGCGGAGGAGGAGGAGGAGGAGGAGGAGGAGGAGGAGGAGAGGAGGAGGAGGAGGAAGAGGAAGGAGGAGTAGAAGGGGCAGGAGGAGGTAGGGAGGAGGAAGAGTGGGGGAATAAAAAAAAAAAAAACCCAGATGGAGGAGTAGAGGAGGAGGAAAGGAGGAGAGAGGAGGAGGAGGAGCGGATGAGGAGAAGGAAGGAATGAAGAGGAGGAGGAGGAGTAGGAGGAGGAGGAGGAGGAGGATGAGGAGGAGGAGGAGGAGGGGAGGAGCCTCTTGGAGCCTTGGTGGGGGTGTTCTTGGAGAGCTCCTGGGACGTACATGAGGCTTCTTGGATCGTCTTGGGGCCATCTTGGCCGTGTTGGGCCGATCTTTGAGCGACGCGGGACTCTTGTGGGCAATGTTGGGAGCCATCTTCGGCATTCTGTGTTCTTGTTTGGGCTGTTCGAAATGTCGGGGCCGCCCGGGGGAAAACGAAGGCGCCCCCCCCGGGACCCCCCCCCCTTCCCCGCGGGGAAGGGATCAAAGGGAAGGGACTTCCCTTCGACTCCAACGCGACATTGTACAATTTCGCTTTGGATGGCACGCTTGAGGAGGGCCCAGGGAAAGGGACGCGGGACGACGGATACGGCGAGGAGACGACTGTGACGACGACGAATACGACGAGGAGACGACGGAGACGAGAACTCGAACGGAGACGCCCCTCGCACACGCCGACAGGGTCGGCGGATTCCGACCGACCGACCGTGCCCACCACCCTGCCCGACTGTGCCCTTGGCCCCTGTCTGCTTATTCCGACCGACCGACCGTGCCCCCTCCCCTCTGCCCGACCGTGCCCTCCCGTCCCCTTGCCCCCCTCCCCCGCACCCCTCCGCCCCGTGGCCCCCGTCTGCTTATTCCGACCGACCGACCGTGCCCCCCCCCTCTGCCCGACCGTGCCCTCCCGTCCCCCTGCTCCCCACCCCGCACCCCTCCGCCCCGTGTCCTCCATTTGGTTACTCCGACTATTCCGACCGACCGACAATGCCCCCCCAACCCCTTCCGGCCCGCGTTGGCTTCCCATTTGCGCCCAGAATTGTATGATCCTTGGCACGCGTGCCTCTTGCTTATAAGGGAAGTTATGGAGGAGGAAAAGGGTGGAGGAGGAGGGAGGAGGAGGGAGGAGGAGGGAGGAGGAGGGAGGAGGAGGAGGAAGGAGAGAGTAGGAGGGAGAGCAGGGAGGAGCAGGGAGGAGGGCGAGGAGGGCAGGAGGAGGGGGATGAGGTAGGATGAAGGGATGGAGGATGAGGGGGGAGGAGGGAGGAAGATGGAGGGAGGGAGCGGAGGAGGCGGAGAGAAGGGAGGAGGAAGCGGAGGAGGAGGCGGAGGAGGAGGAGGAGGCGGAGGAGGAGGGAGGAGGAGGAGGCGGAGGAGGAGGCGGCGGAGGAGGAGGAGGAGGAGGAGGAGGAGTGTTCTGCACTGCCCGGGCCGCGCTGTGCAGACCAGCTGCTCAGTGAAGCAGGGGCCCTTGCCAGGGCGATGTTCCCCTTTCTTCTTGGCTGGCCAGCTCTAAGTCGGGCGTGTCCCCCTA
>CAUYUJ010015400.1:320914-336373 GCA_963575745.1 Prorocentrum cordatum
TCGTCTCCGGAGGCGATGCCGATCCTCGAAAGAGGAATGGCACCGTTCATCGTTGTTCGGCCCATCAGAGCCAATCGCCTGCTCACCGTACTGCGTTGCCGCGTTGCTGCTCTGAAGTGATTGCATCTTTCCTGGCAGCGGGTGCTCCAATGCTTTCAGTTCTCAGTTCGCCGACGGCGAAGTGGTGTGCTGGACTAGGTCGCATGCCTCTCCTTTTCTTCTGCATGCGTCGGGGTTCTCTTCGAGGCGAACGCGCAATCCAAGCGAGGCTAGTAGTTGTTGTCAGTCTGGTTCGGAGTTCCCTGGCCATCCACTGCTGCTATGAAGTGATAGCATTTGTCCAGACAGCGGGTGCGCCAATGTTCCCAGTTCTGCCGAAGGCGAAGTTGTGTGCTGGACGTGTATTGTATAGTTTCGGTCGCATGATGAAAGCTTTTGTAAGATGAAGCAGCGCGAGTGATCAAGGCATGCTCCTGGTCATGCGCTCTTGATCTGAAAAGGCGAATCTGAGACATGGGGCGTCGCACCCCTTGCTGCAAGGCGATGATCCTGCGGCGGCCTGAAGCAAGCTTGGGTTTTGTCTCGCGATGCCAGGGCTTTTGAGTTGTGCGTCACATCATTCGTTGTGCGATGTGGGGCTTCTGGCTTCCTGGACACTAGATATTTGAGTGAGGCCCGTGTGGCAGTTGCAGGGATCATTCCTCTTTGTTATCTACTGGCTCCGATGATGCGTGGGCATGCCGATGATGCGTGGACATGCGGAGTTCTTGTTTGAAGGCTCGGACGGCGAGAACTACCTTTAGTTGGCGATATTGACGTCGTTTTTGCTTTGCCCCTGCCACAGGTCAGATTGCGTTTGCGCGCGTACGCGTTCAACGATAGTGCCAACACGCAGTGTAGTTCGTTTGCAAGACTCGGGGATATTGGTTCTTGCATGTGCCAATCTTACGGACAGTGGTAATGACACGTGTGTTGAGTTCACAAGAGTAGTTTCGGCCATTTCTGAACCCTCCCTTCTCCGATCCATGCTGAAGTTGGTGAATGACTGGCCACCTCGGCGTCGCTTGCTCCTGCTGATGCTGATGCTGTGTCTGCATGTCGTCTCCCTTATCCCACTGCCCCTCGTTGTCTCTCGAGATCCTCCTGTGGCCTTGGCCTGGTGACCAGTTCCGCTCGGAGCCCTCCGGCAGTTTTGGGCCCCCACGACTATGAGAACATCTTCTGGACTGAATGTTAGCCTTCCCCCCCTGGACTACGGATCCCCCCGCGGTTCATTGTACCGACCAGGCTACTGTTATGTCGGGCGTGTCCCCCTACAGGGGGATTTCCACGAAACATAAAACATTCCCCCCAAAATGCTCAAAAAGGTAAACCATACACCAAAAAGAGTCCCCAGACATTTTTTTTTTTTTTTAATTTAAACATTATTTTGGGGGTATTTTTATTTTTCGTCGAAGATCCCTCTTTAGGGGGACAGGCCCGACTTAAGGCTACTGGGACCCCCCCGGGGGATCACTCACAGGTGTCCCTGGCGCCGCCCGCGCGCATGCGTGTGATGCGGCACGCCTCCGCCAGACTACATGTTCTCGTGCCCTCCCTCCCCGAAGAACGCGCGCCCACTCCCGGACTAGGGTTATGTCGGGCCTGTCCCCCTACAGGGTGATTTTCGACGAAAAATTAACGATACCCCCAACATCGTCAAAAAATAATGCAAAAATAGTCTGGGGACTATTTTTCGAGTATTTCTTGCCTTTTTGGGGTGTGTTTTTTTCGTGGCCCCTGTAGGGGGACACGCCCGACATAAGACTAGGAGTCCGCCCGTCCCTTCCGATCACCTAATCACACATACCTTTGTGGAAGTCGATTTAATGGAGAGGAAGCGTGCTGCCAAATAACCTCCAGATGTCTAGAAGATGTTTCAAACATGTTTTAAACATGTAGAAAGACAAATATGAGACACTATTTCAGAACATGTGTTACACATCCGAAACACATCTTTAATTCAATGATAGGATTGTTGGAGTGTCCATTGTCATGGCGTCCACAAACATACCTTGAGGATTGCGAAGGAACTCCAGGGTACGGCGCGTACGTTGCCGCCGAGGCAGGGGCGTCCGCCTGCGGTGAGCGTGCCCACCTGCGCAGATGTGATGATGAGCCCCCCCCTTCGCCCAGGAGCCGCACTGTGTGATGTTACGTCCGGTCGAGCGGTGGCCTTTCCGAGAGCAGTGCCTCCTCCTTTTCTGCTGCACGCGTCGGGGTTCTCTTCGAGGCGAGCGCGCAATCCAAGCGAGGGTAGTAGTTGTTTGCCAGTCTGGTTCGGAGTTCCCTGGCCATCCTCTGCTGCTGTGAAGCGATAGTATTCGTCCAGACAGCGTGTGCAACAATGTTCCCAGGTCTGAGGCAGCCGAAGGCGAAGGCGTGTGCTGGACGTGTCTTGCATAGTTTCGGTCGCATGATGAAAGCTTTTGTAAGATGAAGCAGCGCGAGTGATCAAGGCATGCTCCTGGTCATGCGCTCTTGATCTGAAAAGGCGAATCTGAGACATGGGGGGCGTCGCACCCCTTGCTGCAAGGCGATGACCCTGCGGCGGCCTGAAGCATGTTTGGGTTGCGTCTCGCGATGCCAGGGCTTTTAAGTTGTGCGTCACATCATCGGTTGTGCGATGTGGGGCTTCTGGCTTCCTGGACTTGAGTGAAGCCCGTGTGGCAGTTGCAGGCATCATTACTCCTTGTTATCCACTGGCTCCGATGATGCGTGGGCATGCCGACGATGCGTGGACATGCGGAGTTCTTGTTTGAAGGCTCGGACGGCGAGAACTACCTTTAATTGTATTTATTGACGTCGTTGATGCTTTGCCCCTGCCACAGGTCAGATTGCGTTTGCGCGCGTACGCGTTCAACGATAGTGCCAACACGCAGTGTAGTTCGTTTGCAAGGCTCGGGGATATTGGTTCTTGCATGTGCCAATCTTACGGACAATGATAATGACACGTGTGCTGAGTTCACAAGAGTAGTTTCGGCCATTTCTGAACCCTCCCTTCTCCAATCCATGCCGAAGTTGGTGACTGACTGGCCACCTCGGCGTCGCTTGCTCCTGCTGATGCTGATGCTGTGCCTGCATGTTGTCTCCCTTGTCCCACTGCCCCTCGTTGTCTCTCGAGATCCTCCTGTGGCCTTGGCCTGGTGACCAGTTCCACTCGGAGCCCTCCGGTAGTTTTGGGCCCCCAAGACTAATAAGAGCATCCTTTGGACTGAACGTTAGCCTTTCCCCCTGGACTACGGATTCCACCGCGGTTCATGGTACCGACCAGGCTACTGGGACCCCCCTGGGGGATCACTCGCAGGTGTCCCTGGCGCCGCCCGCGTGCCTGCGTGGGATTCGGCACGCCTCCGCCAGACTGCATGTTCTCATGCCCTCCCTCCCCGAAGAACGCGCGCCCACTCCTCCTCCTCCTCCTCCTCCCCCACCTCCTCCCTTCCTCCTCCACTCCTCCTCCTCCTCCCCTCCTCCTCTCTACTCCTCCCTCCTCCCTCCTCTCCTCCTCTCCTCTCCTTCCCTCCTCCCTCCCCTCCATCCTCTGCCTCCTCTCCTCCTCCTCCTCCTCCTCTCCTCCCCTCCTCCTCTCCCTCCCTCTCCCCCTCCTTCCTCTTCTCTCCTCCTCTCCTCCTCCTCCTCTCTCCTCCTTCCTCCTCCTCTCCTCCTCTCCTCCTCCTCCTCCTCCTCCCCCTCCCTCCTCCTCCTCTCCTCTCCTCCTCTCTCCTCCTCCTCCTCCTCTCATCTCCCTTCCTCCCTCCTCCTCCCCCTCCTCTCCTCCTCTCATCCCTCCTCCCTCCTCCCTCCTCCCTCCTCCTCCCTCTTCCTCCTCCTCCTCCTCCTCCCGTCCCTTCTGATAACCTAATCACACATACTTTTGTGGAAGTCGATATAATGGAGAGGAAGCGTGCTGCCAAATAGTATCCAGATGTCTAAACGATGTTTCAAACGTGTTTTAAACATGTAAAAACGCAGTTGTGAAACATTTTTAGAACATGTTTTACACATCCGAAACACATCTTTAATTCAATGATCGGATTGTTAGAGTGTCCATTGTCATGGCATCCACAAACATACCTTGAGGATTGCGAAGGAGCTCCAGGGTACGGCGCGTACGTTGCCGCCGAGGCAGGGGCGTCCGCCTGCGGTGAGCGTACCCACCTGCGCAGATGTGATGATGAGCCCCCCCCTCACCCAGGAGCTGCACTGTGTGATGTTACGTCCGGTCAAGCAGTGGCCTTTCCGAGAGCAGTGCCTCCTCTTTTCTGCTGCATGCGTCGGGATGCCGAGGCGAGCGCGCAATCCAAGCGAGGCTAGTAGTTGTTTGCCAGTCTGTTTCGGAGTTCCCTGGCCATCCACTGCTGCTGTGAAGCGATAGCATTTGTCCAGACAGCGTGTGCGCCAATGTTCCCAGGTCTGAGGAAGCCGAAGGCGAAGTCGTGTGCTGGATGTGTCTTGCATAGTTCGGTCGCATGATGAAAGCTTTTGTAAGATGAAGCAGCGTGAGTGATCAAGGCATGCTCCTGGTCATGCGCTCTTGAAAATGCTTTTTCGCCGAAAGGGGCTGTGGAAGATAAGCAATGAATCAATGCAACACTACCCTGCTCTCTCCTGCATTCTACTGCTATCTACTGCTATGCTGCACTACTACATCCATCTACCTACATACCTATCCACAGCTAGTCCGACGGAGGGGGATTTCTTCACCCCTCCTCACTGCGAGAGAACCCTTTGGGTTGGCTCACAGTGCGAGCAGCCGAGAGAGGTCTTTACCTCCTACGACTACCGGTAGCGGAGCCGTGGCGATCCAGCGTGACCACCACTGCGCAGAAAAGTGAAGCTAGCGCGGAGCTGCCCGCAGCCAGCTCGCGAGGGGGTGCGCGGGGCTGCCCGCAGCTCCCCTCAGACTGCTCTCCTGCCCGGGGGCGCCGGGAGCGGGGCTACCCGCGTCCCTGCTGCTTCCCGAGGGAGCGGGGCTACCCGCATCCCCGCTGCTGCCCGAGAGAGCGGGGCTACCCGCGTCCCTGCTGCTTCGGCGTTGTGCCGCTCCCCTATTTCAGAAGCAGCCCCTTCGCCGGTCTACCGCTCCTGTACTCCTGGTTGATACCCTTCATGTGGACATCAGTCTCCTTACGACCTAATGGCTTCGTCAATAGGTCGCTCCTGTTGTCGGCCGTACCGATCTTGCCCAACTCCAGGTGCTGCATGACGATCCTCTCCTGTACCCACAAGTAGCGGGTCTGAACGTGCTTCAGCTTCCCAACGCCTCGGCGCGACGCAAAGCCGCGCGCCGCGGAAGAGTCCGACACCACCTTGACTTTCGAAGGGACCTGCCAGTCCTCCAACAAGCCTTGGATGCCTAACCCGGTACACGCTCCGGCGCTGATCGCGTAGTACTCGTTCTCTCCGGAGGAAAGTCCTATCACTTGCAACAGGTTGCAAGCGTGCTTCACCACCTGGCCGCCTACGAACACGACCTGCCCGACAGTGGACCGTCGGCTGATCTTGTCGCCAGCGTTGTCGCTGTCCACCATGACCAGGATGGGCAAAGGACTGCCCCTGGCGAGGTGCTTGTCCCTGCGGAGCACCTGCACCACCCGAGGCCTTCCTTTCAGGTATCTCGCCAATCGCTTCAGCCGTGCCATGTCGACCTGCTTCGGGCTCTGCATGTGCTTAGCAAGATTCTTCACTGCATCGCCAATGTCAGCCCGATCTGGTGCTAAGTACGACGCACGCATGGTCACACTGCGGTACAAGCGGATGTCGTCACCGACGAGCGGGGGCGAAGCTAACCGCTCCTCCGCTTCGGCCTCCTCCTGCTTCAATCCAGGAACATCTAGTGTCTTAGCGGATTCTTGTTCGAGGCCCATGTCGCGAACTATCATCTCTGCGTGCCGCGGATCTGCTTCGACCTCGAAACGCTCCTCTCCTGGGCTTCCTGTGACACGTAAAATCCTGTTTAAGAAAACAACCTCCTGCTCCTCTCCAGAACCGAGCGTGAAACGACCTGTCACCTTCAAGTCGTATTTCTTCCGCAAGGTGTGCTCGATCTGGTCCAGGGCGTCGTCGTCGCCCATGGCGCAGAAGTCGTCTCCGTGCACTAAAGACCGACAGTCGTCGACCTTCTTGTAGAACAGGGCCGGGTTCGCCTTCCCTGCCTCGTGCCCGTCCTGCTTGAGCACTGCTGTGTAGTCTCGCTGCCAGATGGCAGACGCGTCCTGGGTGCCGTACATGCTCTTCTTCAAGAGTGCACAGTGAACGTCCTGCTCCTCCTCTGGCAGCTCCACGTATACCGTCCTCTCGGCCAGGCCGTAGAAATGGGCACGTGAGATGTCGAAGAATCTCATCCCTGGAGGCTTACCCCGTTCGCTGCTCCTGTTCTGCACCATCAGGCCTCCTAGCATCTTCACTGCTTCCAGAGGCGGCATTGCTGAAAACAACAACGCTGCAGGCAACTTGCGCCCTTCTTCTCCCTGACCTCGCTTCTCGCGCACGACGATACGAGACCGGTAGTTCGGTCGCTCGTTGTCGCCCTTGTTGGTGTCGAGCCACATCAAACGGATTGGCTTCGCACCTGTCACCTCCAGGCACTCCTTAAGAGTCCTCTTCTCGTACACCTCCTGTCGGCGGAGCCATCCTACCTCCTCCTCCCTAGCCTTCCTCACCATGGCGGGGTCTAGCCAACCTCCGTTGACGTCGTCCCAGTATCTCTCGCTCTCCTCCAACAACGATCTGCCCTGCTCGTAGGCGTCGGGCTCTGTAGGCACTGGACCGGCCGTAGCCGCCGCCAGGCCAGAGAGGGATCCATCCTTCTTCATGGATTCCTTTACTGCTCGTAGGACGCACCGCGCCAGCATCGGAGGATGCGCCTGTGCCTTGCGAGCTACACCACCTGTCAGCATCACATGTTGGTGCTGCTCTGGCCCCGCGTCGCCGGGGCACCCCTTCTTGAGCTCCAGCGCAAGCTCTGGCAATTTGGTCATTAATCCGGTTCGCCTCCGGATAAACCCTGGCATGCCGGAAGGGGGCTGATCTTGTGCACCAGGCTTCGCGCCCCACTTGCACATAGCTCCTCTGACCCTCTCCACGGCGTCCTGCTGCAGCAGCTCCGAGATGCCTGGTGTCTCCCAGCTGCTGTCGTCGTGGGGGTGCTCGTGTAAGAAGTACCGGCCCCGCGCCATCTGCCTCCGGTAGCTCTCACAAGCCACTTCAAGATGACGCTTGGCAACGTTCTGCTCCTCGAGCGCCTGCTCGGTGTCCCGCTTGAGCCGGGATGTGCCCTGTAAGTCCGAGAGTGCCGTAGAAGGAGGCGAACCAATGAGGATGTACGGATCCTCGCGCTCAAGCGTCTCGAACCACTCCTTTACGTCGCTCTCCTTCGCAAAGTCCCAGTGCCCTCCGTTCGGTTTCTCTGCCTCCATGTCTGCGCTCACCCCAGGCCTGAGACCCAGACGGCACGCGAGCGCAACATGCCTCGGAGGCGGGCACAGCTCGTGGACATCAACGGCTCCCAGCTCCAAGCTCAGATGGGTGATGTCCTCCAGCTCTTCCGCCGAGAGGTCCACCTCGTTCCGCCGACAAGCAAGAACGATGCTCCTCCGATACTCCTTCCTCAATTCCTCCTTCCTCGTCGTCGTCACGCTGCTCATGTCTACGTCTCCTCCCGTCGCTGCCGGAGCGGAGCCTCCCGCAGTCGCGGCGCCTGGCACCTCTGCAGACGCAGCACTGGCCCCTGTGGCCGGAGCCGGGCCTCCAGGAAGCCCTGACGACGCAGCCGGAGCGGTGCTACCCGCTTCCGGCGCCTCTGGCGGCAACGACACGTCCATGTCGTCGTCTGCCGTCCTCTGGCCAGCTCTGTCAGCCGACCTGCTCCTCGACCTCTCGTCGAGCCCCTGGCCCGTTGCGACGGCAACCGGCCTCCCGCGAGGCCGCTCGTCGCCGGGCGGTGGCGGCGCCTGTGCTGCCGCCGGCGGCATGGGTGGCACGCCTGCCGCTGAAGCCGCGGAGCCTCCCGCAGGCTCCTGTTCCTCTACTCGGGCTCGTTTCGCCCTGCGCGCGTCCAGCCTACGCCGGCCCACGTCGTCCTCCTCCATCATGCTAGCCATCCGCTGAGAGCACTCTGCTGTGTACGCGGGCCCTGCCGGCAGGCCACACATGATGTTCAGACACGCTGGACACAACGGTGTCCCTCCGAATCGCTCCACGTCCGCCCTCAGTACGCAGAGCTTCCTGGGTCCTGGCACTCCTCCTCCGCCTCCTCCTACTCCTCCTCGTCCTCCTGCTACAGGTTGAGGGGGTAGTGGCGGATTTGCCGACCCGGCAGCCTCCCGGCCTGCCAGCAAGGGCCTCCCTGGAGCGGGGCTAACCGCATCCAGGGGCTCCATTTCCCAAGGCGTCCCACGCGCCTGGTCTAGCCCAGCGGGTTTCCAGCGTTCCTCCGCCGTCATCTTATTGTAGGTCTTGCCTCGCAAAACCCCCTTGGTGGTCATCACCAGCAGACTGCCAGTCCGCGTCTGGTGGCCGACGTACCACCCCTCTATCATTTTAGGAGTCATGCCGCTCCGCGGCTCCTCCTGCGCGAGCCTCACGTGAATCCGTTCGCCGAATTCCAACGCCGACTTCGCCCAGCGCCTTCCTGTGCGCCTTTGCTCGGCGGACCTCCCGTCCTCGCCGATACGGTATCTACTGAGACACGCAGCAGCATGTCGTGGCAGCCACGTCCAAATCGGATGGTGCAGCGGTAGCCGCGTACCGATCCTCTCCTCGAACGTCTCCTTCTGCGCACGCACAATGCGTTTCACCTCCTTGACCGCGTTCTCAGCCTCACCGTTCGCTGCGTGGTCTCCTACAGGAGACTCCTGCATGACAGTCTCTACTGCCTGCATCTGGTCAGCCACAGCCTGCTTCAAGGCTACAAGGCTGCGTTCGCCGTCTGACCGGCTCACGTACCTCTTCCAACCGAGCTCCTTCAAGTAGCCCGCGAAGAACTTCACAGGGTACGGGTGCACTCCCTTCTGGGGCACTGCCGTCGCCGCATACCCCTTGGTACGGCGATCCCTTATCACCAGCATCGGCAACGCTGTGTCCTCACTGCCGTCGTCGGCCAAGTAGCCGTAGTCAGAGCATACAACAGGATCAGCTGTTTCCGGGTCCTCCTGTCGGGCTCGGTGCTGTTCGCCGATGCCCCGTGCTGCCTGGCAGTGGCGGCACCAAGACCTGAACTGAGCATGTCCCATACCGTAGTGCTCATCCACCTCTTGCGCACTCGGCGCTCGAGGCCCTGTCCGGATTTTCACATCCGGTGCTTCCTCCCCAACGCCTTCTGGAAGCAATGGGGGTTCCGGAGCGGGGCTACCCGCATCCGGGGCCGGGGCGGAGCCACCCGCCCCCGGCTCACCCTCCAACGGCCTTACGGGCACTGGCCCTGCCGCCGGATGTCAGGCGACAGGCCAAGCGGCGCGATGTCTTCCGCGCGCTCCACCTTCATGTAGAAGTTGTAGACGCCCCTCTCTCGGTACACTGGCAGGAGCGAGTCGTCGCCGAAACGCCTCACCAGGCGATCGAGCTCCTTCTGCAGCATCTTCCCGATGCGGCCGTCCTTGGGGATCACGTACCCCCCGTCTGCGCTTAACCATATCAGCTGGCGTCCCTTCTCGCACACTTGGGACGCTGATGCCAATATCTTGCGCACGTCGCTCCTCCTACCAGTGATGCACCTTCGGGCATCGTTCTCGTCCTTGCAGTGCAGACGAACGCCTCCGTAGTCCTGGATGCGCTCTCCGGACGCCGTTATGTATCCAGAGTGATTTGGAGAGGGAATCGGTGCGGAGCTACCCGCGAACCACTCCCTAGGGTAGGCCGTCGCTGCAGCCCCGCTGTCCAGGTTGAAACGGACATACTCGGAACCGTCGGTCGTGCTCACGGCAGCGATCTCGATGGCACCCATATCCAATCCTCCCTGTTCTCCTTCTGGCTCCTTCTCTCCCTCTCCTCCTCCTTCGTCCAGCGCTCCTGCTCCTTTCCCTTTCCTGCTGCTGCCCTTGCCGCTCTTCTTGCTCTTTCCTTTTCCTCCTCCTGTCTGCGGGGGCGCCCAGCAGTCCTTCTTCTTGTGGCCGTACTTGCCGCAGTTGTCGCAGTAGCCCTCGAACTTCTGCTGTCCGTGCTGCGGCTGGTGCTGCTGCGGCTGGTGCTGCTGCTTTCCCTGCCTCTTCCTTTCGCGTCCTTGCCTGCGCTGCCCTTGCCTTTTCCTTTTCCGCCCTTCGCAAGCGATCCGGCGTCAACGTCCATGGGGGTTGGACCTGGACCTCCTGCCTGCGGCATGCGGTCCCTCAGCGTCACCTTGACCAGCTTGCCCGTGCGTGTTTCGTAGTACGTCATCACCTCTTGCCTCATGTCGTTGTACTTCTTGAGGCGTGATGCGTTCAGTTGCAGGTGCTTCTCCAAATCGTCTGGCACTAGGGCTTCCAACGCTGAGCACAGGAAGTCGTCAGCAATGGCCGGTTCGCCAAGCTACAACGACTTCTTGTTGTAACGGCTCACCATCTCCTCCCAGGTCTGCAAGGCCGGGCCGAGCCGAGCTCGTCCATCTTGACTCTGGTTGGCGCCAGGATGGCTCGTAAGAGGCTCCTGCGCCGCCCCCCAGTCAGGGAGTCGAAGCGTCTGTGCAGGCGCATCCACGCCTCTAGGCCGTTCTTGTCAGCGTTCTGTACGATGGTCCAACCTTCACCTTCTGTGAGGTTGCTCAAGACCGTCTTCACCTGCAAGTTGAGTCCAACGACGCCGTCTATGACATGATCGCTCCCTGGTCCGAAAGATTCCAGCACCCGCTGTGCTGTGATCTCCTCGTCCTGGTCGAGCGCCCACTCAAGGGCCTGTTCCAAGGCCGGCTCGACTCCAAGAAGATAGTCCTCTGTCTTCTTGGCCCACTCTGGGAATCGAGCTTCGTCGTTGTTGAAAGCAGCTGGTCTGCCGACGCCCTTGCTGTCAACCAGGCTCGGCCGGCTCCTGGCAGCGAAGGTGCGCGTCTGCTCGTCAAGAGCACGAATGAGTCTCTCCACGACCTCATTGGAAAGTGCTCCCGCCGCTGCTGCTGCTGCTGCTGCGCCTCCTCCTGCTCACCCTGCGCCAGGGCGCTGCTGGATCGCCTCCAGCGTCTGTTGCTGCACCCTGACTGTGTCTGCCAGCTGCGCGTTCTCCTGCCGGAGCTGCCTGAGCTCCGCCGCCAGTTGCTGCAGTTGCTGCTCCATGGCTCTCGCCCCTTTCCTGCTTCACCTCCCTCGGCGCGGAGCTGCCCGCTGCCGGGAGATGCTGTGGGGCTTCCTGGTTGCCCCTGGCGCGCTTCCCGACCGTCTCCGGCTGCCCAGCCGCCTCCGACGGACTTCGCGCGTCCCCTCCTTCTCCTTGTGGACGCACGCCACCCGGCGACACGTGCCTACGGCGAAAGATCTGCTCGATCTTCACCTCGAGGAAGCCCTTCTGGTGCGGCTGGCGGGTCGTCTGGCGCTCCCGCGGCCGCCTCAGCCTTGCCTCGCCTCCTGCGCTGCCGCCTCCTGCGCTGCGCCGGAGGCTCTTCCGGGCCGCAGTGCCCGGCCTGCTCACGGGAAGGCGCGGGTCTACCCGCAGCCTTCGACCGTGCCTTGAGGAGCACTGGGCGCGGAGCGGGGCTGCCCGCTTCCGCCGCCGGCTCCTCCCTCTCCGGACCACGGCTCGGCGCGGAGCTACCCGCAGCCAGCCGAAGCCCAGGTGCGCCGCCCAGCGAGCGGCGGTGGTGGCCGCGCACCTCGCGGTCGCGGCGTCGGGATGCTCCTCTGGTGCCTCTCTTGCTAGGCATTCATCGCGCGCCGCCAGGCGCGTGCGAGCCGCCTACACTCGCGCTACCATGAAAATGCTTTTTCGCCGAAAGGGGCTGTGGAAGATAAGCAATGAATCAATGCAACACTACCCTGCTCTCTCCTGCATTCTACTGCTATCTACTGCTATGCTGCACTACTACATCCATCTACCTACATACCTATCCACAGCTAGTCCGACGGAGGGGGATTTCTTCAGCTCTTGATCTGAAAAGGCGAATCTGAGACATGGGGGGCGTCGCACCCCTTGCTGCAAGGCGGTGGTCCTGCGGCAGTCTGAAGCATGTTTGGGTTGCGTCTCGCGATGCCAGGGCTTTTAAGTTGTGCGTCACATCATTGGTTGTGCGATGTGGGGCTTCTGGCTTCCTGGACACGAGATATTTGAGTGAGGCCCGTGTGGCAGTTGCAGGGATCATTACTCCTTGTTCTCCACTGGCTTTGATGATGTGTGGGCATGCCGACGATGCGTGGGCATGCGAAGTTCTTGTTTGAAGGCTCGGACGGCGAGAACTACCTTTAATTGTATTCATTGACGTCGTTGATGCTTTGCCCCTGCCAAAGGTCAGATTTCGTTTGCGCGCGCACGCGTTCAACGATGCTGCCAACACGCAGTGTAGTTCGGTGGCAAGACCCAGGTGCCAATCTGTCGGACAATGACAATGACACGTGCCTTGACGTCACAAGAGTAGTTCTGGCCATTTCTGAACCTTCCTCCCCTCTCCGATCCATGCCGAAGTTGGTCGGTGATTGACCACCTCGGCGTCGCTTGCTCCTGCCGGTGCTGATGCTGTGTCTGCAGTTCGTCTCCCTTGTCCAACTGCCCCTCATTATCTCTCGAGATCCTCCTGTGGCCTTGGCCTGGTGACCAGTTCCACTCGGATCCCTCCAGTAGTTTCGGCCCCCCAGACTACAAGAGCCCTCCAGGCGCATCACGTAACCCATTCCGTGGACGAAAGGTTATCTTTCCCCCCTCCTGGACTGCGGGTTCCCCCGCGACTGATTATGCCGACCAGACTATTGGGACCCCCCCGTGGGATCACTCACAGGTGTCCCTGGGGCCGCCCGCGCGCATGCGTGGGAATCCGCAACCCTCCCTCAGACTACATGTCTTCATGCCCTCCCTCCCCGAAGAACACGCGCCCACTCCCGGACTGCAGGTCCGTCTCCTCCGATCATCTAATCATACATACCTTGAGAATTGGAAAGGGGCTTCAGGGTACGGCGCGTACGCTGCCGCCGAGGCAGGGGCGTCGTGTCGCGGTGAGCGTACCCACCTGCGCAGATGTGATGATGGCCCCCCCTTTCACTTGGGGGCCGCACTGTGTAATATATTGGTGTGTCCAGTACACGCCGTAATTGAGTAGAGCCAATCGCGCCACATCTTCTTCGGAAGTTCCCGGGTCCAGGAGGAAGAATGAAAGCATGGCTGGCGGCATTTTCACGCCCAGCCCAACAGGTCTGTCGCGCTGCAAATGGCCCCACACAGCCGGACATACACTGTAGTGCTCGATGCTGTCGTCGCCGCTCTCGCAGCCGAGTAAGCACTGGCACGGCTTGTCGACGCCGCTTTTCTCTGCGTGCCTCATGCGACGCCGGGTGACCCAGCCGTTGAACAACGTGTGGAGGTATGCTGACGCCACCCTGGGCTGGCACCACCTATTACCACCAATTACCTCCGGTTTGAGACAACGGACATGGGAGTGTCGACACGGACATTGCTTTCACGTTGGGTCAAGAGGGGCGCGGAGAAGTCGCGGGTCAGACGGCTCCTGCATGCCGATCGCTGACTCTATCTATGGTGTTGTCGCTTCCGCTCATGGCCCTGCGCGGGGTGGCGGAGACTTCGATTATAAAAGGGTGCACCAAGCATTATTTGCAGAACCCCCCCTCAAAAAAGAATGTATATATATATGTATATATACCAATCAATCAATCAATCAATCAATGCTCTGAGGGGCAGTGTTCCACAAGTCAGCACCTGAAAAAAAGGTGTGTTGGTCACTCTGACCAGCACTCCTTACCTGGGTTAAAGTTTGCTGGCTTTCTAACCTTACCCTGAGGGCCTACGTTTAGGAATCAGCCGCATATGCTGGGGGGGAACCCACAGGCAGTCTGCAGCGCCCTGTGGTGGGGGACTTCGGGGTTGCCCTGCACCACGAGGGCAATAAGGAGCCTTTGAACGTTGGAAAAATTCGGGGAACGGCGATTTCAGCAGTCCTTGGCTTCCGAGGGCGAGGCCAATCCCCTTCTCCCCCCCCCCCCCGCCTCCTGTCGGGTGGAGCCCGAAGGCAAGACCCGAAGGTCGACCACCTGGCAGGTGCGAGGAGGCGTGGATAAGGCATTGGCCCCACAAGGGGGAGAGAGAGGGGGAGGACTCCATCCAAACACTCTGAAAGCTGTTCCAGCGATGCGGGGCAGCGGGCACGCGCAGCGTACTCAGTAGGCGTTCGAGATGACTGGGAACGAGTTAGTGTCATCTGCCTCCTTCAGCGTGTCACCGACGCTCATCCTGTAAGACTGGACCCACATCCATATCTCCCAAGAAGGCTCGCCATCCCCTGTATTGAATTGGTCCTTTCAACTCAAGTGTCGAGAGCAAACAATATTTACATATATATTTATGTATATATATATACACATATATATATATATATATATATATATATATATATAGGTTTGTCCAGTCAAACAGAGTCCCTTGCGAAAGCAATGCCTCTTCCTTTCTGCTGCATGCGTCGAGGTTCCGAGGCGAGCGCGCAATCCAAGCGAGACTAGTAGTTTTTGTCGGCCCGGCTCGGAGTCCCCTGGCCATCCACCGCTGCTGTGAAGGGGATGCATCCTTCCAGGCGGCGGGGGCGCCACCGTTCCCAGTTCTGAGGGGCCCAGGGCGAACTCGTGTGCTGGACGTGTACTGTGTAGTTGTCGGTCGCATGATGAAAGCTTTTGCAACATGAAGCAGCGCGATGGGATTCATGCCGGCCGTTCTCCGGGCCATGCGTTGCTGATTTGGAAAAAGGCGAATCTGAGACAGGGGGCGTCGCAAACATTGCTGCAAAGCGGTGACCGTGCGGCGGTCTGGGGCCAGCTTCTGTTGTGCGCTGCGAGTCCAGGGCGTCTGAACGCTGCGTCATGCCATTGGTTGTGCAAGGTCGGGTTGTTTTAAGACTCCTTCCTGCGCATGGGTCTCACGATGCGGTATACCTACGAGTTGCATGTCATTGCCTCCCGCACTTGTCCACTTGTTTGCTTTGAGCTTCACTGCGATTGCCTCTGGGCCTCTCCAGCCTCTCCTCGGGACGTCTCTCTCTCTCTCTCACACCCCGCAGTGCCCTCGATGGGCTCCCGGGGTCCGAAGCGAGGCCCCCAGAGCCCCGAGCCCAGGACGAGATCAGCCGCCTCGATCTTCTCGCGACGTCGGGAATCTTGGACCGTGCGGGTGCGGGCTCGGTGAGACGTGACACAACGGAGTGACGGAACAGTGAACCGGCACAGAGCGGATGTCAGCACGAGCGGCAGCAGCTCCCGGCAGCGGGGGTGGAGGAGAATGAGAGGGGAGGCGGAGGAGGAGGGGGAG
>CAUYUJ010015401.1:0-97500 GCA_963575745.1 Prorocentrum cordatum
AATCGCTTGGGCTTAAAAAATAGTCGTTCTTTGGAGTTGTTTCCCACAGTATATATTGTCAGGAAGCTCTACGAGTCCCCCGGCGGTAAGAAAGGTTGACGGTTTACCGCCGGCGCCCAGTTCGACGACAGGGTGGAGCTAGTTCGCGAAATTTCGACAAGAGACACAATCATACCATCCGCGGCCTGGCTCAGCCGATTTTCAAGCTCTAACTATTCGTTTGGGCTGATAATTGCGCAGAACGAAGCTTTGTACCACAGAAGTTGCCTCTCAAATTCTCAGCTCATTCCGTCGACAAATTCTTCTTAGCGAAGCCAGAAACCAGTTGCGAGAAAAAAACATGAAAAATTGAAGATTCAAGCAATCTACTGCGAAGTTCTCTGCTTCGATTATGCGCGCTCTTAAGGGAAAGGAGCTCTACGAGGTTCCCGGCGGTGACCAGGTTGACGGTTCACCGCCGGCGCCAGTCTGAAACCCTCAGCTCTCCAAGCAGCTATCCGGGAAGAATTCTGGCGCGGGCTGGAGCTAGTTGGCCCACCCGGCCGAGGCGGACAATGTGGCAACTTTTGGGTGGTTTTGCGATTTTTTGAAAGGGGTGGATCTAGTTGGCCGACCCGGCCAGAACGCACAAAGTGGTATCTTTTGGATGGTTTGAATATTTGAAAGATATTTGGCTATTTATTTTTAGAACGCAGATTTTTCGCAATGGCGCGCCTGCTAGTAAAATTTTGAGGTGGATAGATGCAGTATTACTATCCCAGCACTTGCAGGAACCGAGGTTGTATAAACACAGAAAAAAACACGATTTTTCGAGTTTTCCGTGTCTCGCCTCAGAAGCTTTCTCTATGTGTTTCGACGATCGCTGTGCAAGAAACGAGCACTACGAGGTTCCCGGCGGTAATTAGGTTGACGGTTTACCACCGGTTCCATATGAGCTCTCTACATGCACTCTTACTTTAAAAACACTTGGAGGAAGCAACTTCATGTCGACATGAAAAAAAAACATGTTTTCTCTTTTCTGAGAAATGCTTCCTGAAGCCCTCTCGTTTGTCCCGGAGAGCTTCCGGCGAGCTTCCACGCTGGCCTGCACGCGCGCAGGCACGCATGGGAGCGTTTCTGGCAGCGCTTCGGCAACGTCACAGAGGAGCTTTCCAGAGCTTTCCAGGAAAGACTTCCTGTCCCCGAGAGGGTCTCTTCACTAGGAACGTTCGCCTGTTGAGTCTAGACGTCTGAACTCGTTCTGCTAGCCGAAGGTCCGCAAACACATTCGTATCATTTTGGTCATCTTCATAGACACCCTCGGTTTTCTATACTTAACTCGAGCTAGGCCAGCTACAGAGCTCAGTCGATTGGGAATCATCAGGCGCGTTCGTGCGTCGAATCGAGAGCTCCGGACTCGGCCTGCTGCCCGAGTCAGGTTCGCAAAACTATTCGTTTTGTTCGAGTTATTCTGAAGTGCTCTCGGTATTCCGCACTTAAGTCGAAATCGATTTTGAGACATCAGACGCGTCTGTCTGTCGAACCCAGAGCTCGGAACTCGGTCTACTGCTCGAACTAGGTCCGCAAAACTATTGTATTATTGGAGGTGTTTGTTTTATGTTAGAGTCATCTTGAGAGGTCTGAAATCGCTTCGGCTGGAAAAAGTGTCGTTCTTTGGATTTTTTCACATTCCTACGAGTCAGGAAGCTCTACGAGTCCCCCGGCGGTAACAAAGGTTGACGGTTTACCGCCGGCGCCCAGTAATTTCGGCGCGCTGGAGAGCTAGTTGGCTCGAAAAAAAAAACTGAACTTTTTCACAACTTTTGTTCGGTTGAAAAATTTGTTCTCGAAATTTGACTATTCGTTATAGCTCTAGTATTTGTGATATTGGATCTTATTTCCGCTCGCCATCTTGATCTCAGCTCGATCGGGTACCTTTTACTGCCAAAAAGCACACTGGCGGGATCGATTGTTTCGAGTGATCTTGATACGCGTCGTCGGTATTTTGTACTCAACTCGAGCTGTAGGGCAGCTACAGAGCTGGCCAGCACGCCTATTGCGTTCAGAATCATCAGGCGCATTCTCCTGTTGAATCCAGAGGTCTGAACTCGGTCTGCTAGCCGAGCTAGGTCTGCAAACCTAGTCGTATTATTCGAGTTATCTTGACGACGCTCTCGGTTTTCAGTACTTACGAGCTCTAGGGCAGCTAGAGAGCTGGCCAGCACATCTATCGCGTTCAGAATGATCAGGCACATTCGCCTGTTGAATCCAGAGGTCTGAAATCGGTCTGTTAGCCGAGCTAGGTCCGCAAACCTATTTGTATTATTGCAGTCATCTTGACAGACGCTCTCGGTTTTCGGTTCTCAACTCGAGCTGTAGAGCAGCTACAGAGCTGATAGTCACATGAATCGATTGACAGTGATCAGGCGCGTTCATCTGTCAATTCGAGAGATCTGAACTAGGTCTTCTGCCCGAGCTAGGTTTGCGAAACTATTCGTATTCTTAATAATCTTGAGAATTGCTTTAATTTTCTGCACTCAACTCGTGCTGGGAGAATGCTACAGTGCTGCTGATTACAGAAATCGATTCAGACACATCAGGCGCGTTCGTTCGTCGAACCCAAACCTCGGAACTCGGCCTGCTGCTCGAACTAGGTCCGCGAAAGTATTGTATTATTGAAGTCACAGAGATAACTCGTAGAGCTTCCCTTAGCAAGTTATCGCTGGAAGCTTAAGAGTAATTCCGGGGAGCTGGCGAGCTAGTTGGCAAGAAAAATCTCGACGGACCTTTTGGTGACTGCTCGGTTGAAAATTTTGTTCTCAAAATTTGACCATTCGTTAGAGCTCTAGTATTTTTTCCCATGATATTCGATCTTATTCCCGCTCGTCATCTTGATCTCAGCTCGATCGGGTAACTTTGAAGAAAGCAGGCAGGCGGGAACGGCCGTTTCGAGTCATCTTGATACGCGCTGTTGGTTTTCTCAAGATTACTCGAGCTTCAGGACGAGTACAGAGCTAATGCATTCAGAATGATCAGGCACGTTCGCCTGTTGCGTCCAGAGGTCTGAACTCGGTCTGCTAGCCGAGCTAGAGTCGCAAACCTATTCGTATTATTCGAGTCATTGTAGCAGACGCTCTCTTTCGTACTTAACTCGCTCTGTAGGGCAGCCATAGAGCTGATAATCACAGAAATCGATTGAGAATTATCAGGCGCGTTCGTCTGTTGAACCAAGAGCTCTGAACTCGGCCTGCTCCATATTGTTATCTTGAGAAGTTCGAGTTATTTGAACGCGAACATATTGGTATTCTTCGAGTTATCTTGAGAAGTGCTGGCTTTTCTGCACTTGAATAGTGCTGGGGGGGGGGCTACAGTGCTGCTGGTCAGATGAATCGATTTCGAGACATCAGGCGCGTCCGTTCGTCGAACCGAGAGCTCGGAACTCGGTCTGCTGCTCGAACGAGATCCGCGAAACTGTTGTATTATTCGAGTCATCCTGAGAGGTACTCTCGGTTTTCTGCACTCAACTCAGGCTGTATGGGGGGTTGCAGAGCTGGTAATCACAGGAATCGATCCGCAGACACCAGACGCGTCCGCCTGTCGCATTCAGAGGTCTGAACTCGGTTTCATACTCGAGCTCGATGGAAAACTGTTCGTTTGTTTTGTTAGAGTCATCTTGAGAGGTCTATAATCGCTTGGGCTGAAACACTAGTCGTTCTCTGAAATTCTTTTCCACATTATATATTGTCAGGAAGCTCTACGAGTCCCCCGGCGGTAAGAAAGGTTGACGGTGTACCGCCGGCGCCCAGTTTGAACATTCGTTTTGAGAACTGGTATTTTTCGCACCTTTAGTGGGTTATTTCGCGTTCGCCAGTAAATTATGAGGTCTGTAGGTGCAGTATTACTATTAAAACACTTGGCGAAACCGTCTTTGAATGAGAACATAGAATCGTGATTTTTCGAGTTTTTCGGATCTTCATTCCCACTCTTCCTGCATGTGTACCGATAAGCGCCGTGCGAGAAAAGGGCTCTACGAGGGTTCCGGCGGCAACCTGGTTGACGGTTTAGCGCCGGTTCCCAGTTGGACGATTTTCCAATGTTTTGAAAGATAGTTGAGAATTGAGATGTTTTACGCCGAGCGAATGGTTATGAGGGCCCCTGCGTCTTAATATAAGTATACGAGGCCCCGGCAGTGACCAGATTGACGCGAGTCACCGTAGCAGACGCTCTCTGTTTTCTGTATTAACTCGAGCTGTAGAGCAGTTACAAAGCTCATAGTCACAGAAATCGATCGGAATGATCAGACGCGTGTCTCTGTAAAGAACTATGAACTTGGTCTGCTGCCCGAGTTAGCTCCGCGAAACTATTATTGCTCGATTGATCTTGAGAAGCATTCTCGGTTTTCTGCCTCTAACTCGTGCTGAGAGGGCTACAGTGCTGCTGGTCATAGAAATCGATTTCGAAACATCAAGCGCGACCGTTTTTCGAACGGAGAGCTCGGAACTCGATCTGCTGCTGAACTAGCTTGGCGAACTATTGTATTATTCACGTCAGCGGGGTTGCAGGGCTGGTAGTAACAGGAGTTGATTCATAGAGATTAGACGCGTCCATCTGTCGCATTCAGAGGTCTGAACTCGGTTGGACACTCGAGCTGGGTTCGAAACTGTTTTTTTTTTGGCCAGAGTCATCTTGAGAGGTCTGGCTTAGGCTGAAATTCAAAATTTTTCGACTTTATATACTGTCAGGAAGCTCTACGAGTCCCCCGGCGGTAAGAAAGGTTGACAGTTCACCGCCGGCGTCCAGTTGGCCGACTCGGCCCCCAATGTGCGATTTTTGGGTCGGTTAGAGAAACTTTTTCAGAGATTTAAACATTGATTTTGAGAACCGGTAGTTTTCGCACCTGCAGTGGGTTTTTTTCGCGTTCGCCAATCAAATTGTCATTCCCGTAGAGACAATATTGCTATCAAATCACTTGGCGGAACTGTCTTTCGTTAAAAAAATAAAGGTGTTTCTTCGTATTTCTTGGGATCTTGCTCCAGACTTTTCCTGCCTATGTACCGAGAAGCGCCGTGCGAGAAAAGAGCTCTTCGAGAACCCCGGCAGTAGTATTTTTTCCCGTGATATTCGATCTTATTCCCGCTCGTCATCTTGATCTCAGCTCGATCGGGTGAATGTTACTATCGAAAAGCACTGTGGCGGGATCGGCCGTTTCGAGTCATCTTGATACGCACTGACGGTTTTCTGAACATAACTCAAGCTTTAGCACAGCTACAGAGCTGTAAGGACAGCTAATCGATGTGGAGCGTTCGCCTGTTGAATCGAGAGGTCTGAACTCGGTCTGTTAGCCGAGCTAGGTCCGCAAACCTATTCGTATTTTTCGAGTCATCTTGACAGGAACTGTCGGTTTCCTGTTCTTAACTCGAGCTCTAGGTCAGCTACAGAGCTGCTATTTACAGAAGACAATTAAGAATCATCAGTTGCGTTTGTCTGTCGAATCCAGAGCTCTGCACTCGGTCTGCTGCCCGATCTAGAATCGCGAAACTATTCGTATTGGTCGAGTGATCTTGAGAAGTGCTCTCGGTTTTCTTCACTGAACTCGCGCTGAGGGGGGCTACAGTGCTGGTGGTCACAGGAATCGATTTGAAGACATCAGGCGCGTTCGTCTGTCGAATCCAGAGCTCGGAACTCGGTCTGCTGCCCGAATTAGGTCTTCGAAACTATTACATTGTTCGAGTCATGCTGAGAGGTGCTGTCGGTTTTCTGCACTTACTTAACTCAGGCTGTAGATGGGGCTGCAGGGCTGGTAATGACAGGAGTCGATTCGCAGACATCAGACGCGTCTGCCTGTCAGAGGTCACAAAATATTCACGATAAGTCGGAATGTTGGTAGGTGCTGTCGGTTTTCTCAACTTAAGTCGAGCTAGGAAACTGTACGAGTCTCACGGCGGTAGCTAAGGTTGACGGTTTACCGCCTGAGCCCCAGGTGGTCGACCCGGCCGAGGCGGACAATGTGACGACTTTTGGGTTGTTTTGCAAAATTTGAAAGATATTTGACAATTCATTTTAGGAAAACAGATGTTTAATCTCAGCATTGAGATATAAACTTTGTTCTCTGAGCAGCTCAGCCCTCTAGAGCCATTTTCAGTACCAGTTCACTTGGAGGAACCGACTTCATGTTGACTCCGAAAAATCTCAACTTGAAGTTTTTGTAGAAAAGCTCCCAGAAGCTCTGGCTTTGATGCTGAGCTTTCTCACAGATGCAAGGAGCTCTACGAGGTTCCCGGCGGTGCCCAGGTTGACGGTTCACCGCCGGCGCCAGTTGAGAAAACCGCTAGCATCTACCAACATTCCGACTCATAGTGAATATTTTTGACCTCTGAATGCGACAGGCGGACGCGTCTGATGTCTGCGAATCGACTTCTGTCATTATCAGCCCTGCAGCGCAGCCCGAGTTAAATGCAAAAAACCGGCAGCACCTCTCAGGATGACTCGAACAATATATAGTTTTGCAGACCTGATTCGGGCAGCAGACGGAGTTCCGAGCTCTGGATTCGACAGGCGGACGCGCCTGATATCTTCAAATCGATTCCTGTCACAACAAGCACTGTAGCCCCCCTCAGCGCGAGTTGAGTGAAAAAACTGAGAGCACTCTCAAGATGACTCGACCAATACGAATAATTTCGCTATTCTAGATCGGACAGACGACCGAATGCAGAGCTCTGGAGTCCACAGACAAACGCAGCTGATGATTCCGAATCGTTTTCTGTAAATATCAGCTATGTAGATGTCCTACAGCTCGAGTTAAGTACAGAAAACCGAGAGTTTCTGTCAAGATGACTCGAATCATACGAATAGCTTTGCGGATCTAGCTTGGCTAAAAGACCGAGTCGAGACCTCTCCATTGAACAGGCGAACTGTCTAATCATTCTGAATCGATTAGCTGTGCTTACCAGCTCTGTAGCTGTCCTAAAGCTCGAGTAGTGTCCAGAAAACCGTCAGTGCGTGTCAAGATGACTCGAAACGGCCGATCCCGTCACAGTGCTTTTCGATAGTAATATTCACCCGATCGAGCTGAGATCAAGATGGCGAGCGGGAATAAGATCGAATATCACGGGAAAAAATACTAGAGCTCAAACGACTTGTTGAATTTCGAGAACAAAATTTTCTACCGACCCACAGTCAGCAAAAGTTCCGTCGAGATTTTTCTTGCCAACTAGCTCTCCAGCGCGCCGGAACCTGGAACCGGCGGTAAACTGTCAGCCAGGTTACCGCCGGGCTCCTCGTAGAGCTCTTTTCTCGCACAGCGCTACTCGGTACATATGCAGGAAGACTCTAGAGGAAGATACCACGCGTGCCAGAAGCTCTACGAGGTTTCCGGCGGTGTCCAGGTTGACGGTTCTCGCCGGCCCAGTAATTCCGGCGCGCTGGAGAGCTAGTTGGCAAGAAAAATCTCGAGCTCTAGTATTTTTTCTGTGATATTGGATCTTATTCCCGCTCGCCATCTTGATCTCAGCTCGATCGGGTGAATATTACTATCGAAAAGCACTGTGGCGGGATCGGCCGTTTCGAGTCATCTTGATACGCGCTGAAGGTTTTCTGAACATAACTCGAGCTTTAGGACAGCTACTGAGCTGGTAAGCACAGCCAATCGATGCAGAATGATTCGGTGCGTTCGCCTGTTGAATCCAGAGGTCTGAACTCGGTCTGTAAGCCGAGCTAGGTCCGCAAACCTATTCGTATTATTCGAGTCATCTTGACAGGAACTCTCGGTTTTCTGAACTTAACCCAAGCTGTAGGACAGCTGCAGAGCTGATATTTACAGAAACCGATTGAGAATGATCAGTTGCGTTTGTCTGTCGAATCTAGAGCTCTGTACTCGGTCTGCTGCCCGATCTATAATCGCGAAGCTATTCGTATTGGTCGAGTCATCTTGAGAAGTGCTCTCGGTTTCTTCACTCAACTCGCGCTGAAGTGCTGGTGGTCAGAGGAATTGATTTGAAACATCAGACGCGTCCGCCCGTCGAATCCAGAGCTCGGAACTCGGTCTGCTGCCCGAATTAGGTCTGCGAAACTACTGTATTGTTCGAGTCATCCTGAGAGGTGCTCTCGGTTTTCTGCACTTAACTCGGGCTGTAGGGGGGCTGCAGGGCTTGTAATGACAGGAGTCGATTCGCAGACATCAGACGCGTCCGCCTGTCGCATCCAGAGGTCACAAAATATTCACTATAAGTCGGAATGTTGGTAGGTGTCGATTTTCTGAACTTAAGTCGAGTTAGGAAGCTCTACGAGTCTCCTGGCGGTAACCAAGTTTGACGGTTTACCGCCGGCGCCCAGTTCCGGGGCGCTGGAGAGCTAGTTGGCAAGAAAAATACCGACGGACCTTTTGCTGACTTTTGGTCGGTTGAAAATGTTGTTCTCGAAATTCCCGTGATATTCGACTTATTTCCGCTCGCCATCTTGATCTGAGCTCGATCGGGTACCTTTTACTGCCCAAAAGCACACGGGCGGGATCGGCCGTTTCGAGTTATCTTGTCACGCGCTGTCGGTTTTCTCAAGATAACTCGAGCTTCAGGACAGCTAAAGAGCTGGTAAGCACAGCTCGTCGATTCAGAATGATCAGGCACGTTCGCCTGTTGAAGCCAGAGGTCTGAATTCGGTCTGCTAGCCGAGCTAGGTGTGCAAACCTATTCGTATTATTCGAGTCATCTTAACTCGTAGAGCTTCCCTTAGCTAGTTGCTGGAAGCTTAAGAGTAATTCCGTCGCGCTGGAGAGCTAGTTCGCAAGAAAAATCTCGACGGACCTTTTGCTGACTTTTGGTCGGTTGAAAATTTTGTTCTCAAAATTCAACAATTCGTTTGAGCTCTAGTATGTTTTCTGACCATATTCGATCTTATTCCCGCTCGCCATCTTAATCTCAGCTCAATCGGGTAAATATTTCTGCAAAAAAGCATCGCGGCGGGATCGGCTGTTTCGGGTCATCTTAATACGCGTTGTCGGTATTTTGTAGTTAACTCGAGCTGTAGGGCAGCTACAGAGCTCATTCTCACAGGAATCGATTGCGAATCATCAGGCGCGTTCGTCTGTTCCATCTAGAGGTCTGACAACGGTCTGCTGCCCGAGCTATGTTCGCGAAACTATTCGTGTTGTTGGAGTCATCTTGAGAGGTGCTGACAGTTCTCTGCACTTAACTCGGGCTGTAGGGAGGCTACGGGGCTCGTACTCACAGGAATCGATTCAGAGACATCAGGCGCGTCCGTCTGCCGAATCCAGAGCTCGGAATTCGGTGTGCTGCCCGAGCTAGGTTCGCAAAACTATTCGTATTCGTCGAGTCATCTTGAGAGGTGCTGTCCGTTTTCTGGATTTAAATCGAGCTGTAAGGGGGGCTGCAGGGCTGGTAATCACTGGAATCTGTTGGGAGACATCAGTCGCGTCCACCTGTCGCATTCAGAGCTCTGAACTCGGCCTGCTGCCCGAGCTAGGTCCGCGAAACTGTTCGTATTGTTCGAGTTATCTTCAGAGGTGCTGTCGATTTCCTGCACTTAACTCGTGCTGTGAGGGGGCTGCAGGGCTGGTTATCACAGGAATCGATTCGGAGACATCAGGCGCGTCCGCCTGTTGCATTCAGATGTCTGAACTCGGTCTAATACTCGAGCTAGATTCGCGAAACTATTTGTATTGTTCGAGTGATCTTGAGAGGTGCTGTCGATTTTCGCACGTAACTCGGGCTGTAGGAGAGCTACGGAGCTCGTGCGCACAGATAACGATCCAGAAGCATGAGGGGCGTTTGACTGTTGCATCGAGAGGTCTGAAATCGTTTACGCTGAAAAACTATTCGTTCTCTGCAATTTTGTTCGACATTATATATACTCAGGAAGCTCTACGAGTCCCCCGGCGGTAACCAAGGTTGACGGTTTACCGCCGGCGTCCAGTGACAGGCGCTCTCGGTTTTCTGTCCTAAACTCGAGCTACAGGACAGCTACAGAGCTGATGCGTACAGAATCTGATTCGGAATGATCAGTGGCCGTTGTCTGTGGAATCCAGAGCTCTGAACTCGGTCTGCTGCCCGATCTAGAATCGCGAAACTATTCGTATTGTTCGAGTCATCTTGAGAGATGCTATCGGTTCTCTGCACTTTACTCGGGCTGTAGGGGGGCTGCTTGGCTGGTAATCACTGGAATCGATTCGGAGACATCAGGCGTCTGTCTGTCAAATCCAGAGCTCCGAACTCTGTCTGCTGCCTGAACTAGGTCTGCAAAACTATTCGTATTCTTCGAGTCATCCTGAGAGGTGCTGTCGGTTTCCTGCAAACTCGGGCTGTATGGGGGGCTGCAGGGCTGGTAATCACAGGAATCGATTCAGATACATCAGGCGCGTCCGCCTGTCGCATGCAGAGGTCTGAACTCGGTCTGATACTCAAGCTAGGTTTGCGAAACTATTCGTATTGTTCGAGTCATCTTGAGAGGTGCTGTCGATTTACACGTAACTCGGGCTGTAGGAGAGCTACCGAGCTCGTACAGAAGACAATCCAGAAGCATCGGGGGCGTTCAGCTGTTGCATCCGAGAGGTAACTCGTAGAGCTTCCCTCAGCAAGTTATTGCTGGAAGCTTAAGAGTAATTCCGGGGCGCTGGAGAGCTAGTTGGCAAGAAAAATCTCGACGGACCTTTTGGTGACTGTTGGTCGATTGAAAATCTTGTTCTCGAAATTCAACAATTCGTTAGAGCTCTAGTATTTTTTCCCGTGACATTCGATCTCATTCCCGCTCGCCATCTCGATCTCAGGTCGATCGGGTATCTTGTACTGCCAAAGCACTCCGGCGGGATCGGCCGTTTCGAGTCATCTTGATTGGCGCTGTCGGTTTTTTTCAAGATAACTCGAGCCTCAGAACAGCTACAGAGCTGGTAAGCACAGCTAATCGATGCAGAATGGTCAGGCGCGTTCGCCTGTTGAACCCAGAGGTCTGAACTCGGTCTGCTAGCCGAGCTAGGTTCGCAAACCTATTCGTATTATTCGAGTCATTTTGACAGACGCTCTCGGTTTTTACCTCGAGCTACAGGACAGCTACAGAGCTGATACGTACAGAATCTGATTCAAAATCATCAGTGGTCGTTCTCTGTTGGATCCAGAGCTCTGAACTCGGTCTGCTGCCCGATTTAGAATCGCGAAACTATTCGTATTGTTCGAGTCATATTGAGAGATGCTATCGGTTCTCTGCACTTAACTCGGGCTGTAGGGGGGCTGCATGGCTGGTAATCACTGGAATCAATTCGGAACATCAGGCGCGTCCGCCTTTCGAATCCAGAGCTGCGAACTCTGTCTGCTGCCCGAACTAGGTCCTCGAAACTATTCGTATTGTTCGAGTCATGCTGAGAGGTGCTGTCGGTTTCCTGCACTTAACTCGGGCCGTAGGGGAGGTTGGAGGGCTGGTAATCAGAGGCATCGATTCAGAGACATCAGACGCGTCCGCCTGTCGCATGCAGAGGTCTAAACTCGGTCTCATACTCGAGCTAGGTTTGCTAAACTATTCGCACTGTTCGAGTCATCTTGAGAGGTGCTGTCGATTTACGCACGTAACTCGGGCTGTAGCAGAGCTACAGAGCTCGTACAGAAGACAATCCAGAAGCATCGGGGGCGTCGGCTGTTGCATCCGAGAGGTCTGAAATTGCTTTGGCTGAAAAACTATGTTTTCTGTGTAATTTTTTTCGACATTATATGTTGTCAGGAAGCTCTACGAGTCCCCCCGGCGGTGACAAAGGTTGACGGTTTACCGCCGGCGCCCAGTTTACTGTCAAAACACTTGGCGAAACCAACTTTATGTCGACTTGGAAAAAAAATCATGTTTTCTTTTTTTCGAGATGCTTCCAGAAGCCCTCTCGTTCGATGCTGAGCACTCCTACGCGTGCAAGGAGCTCTACGAGGTTCCCGGCGGTGACCAGGTTGACGGTTCACCGCCCGCGCCGGTTGGCTAGAAAGATCTCGATACGTATAGAATCTGCTTCAGAATCATCATTGGCCGTTTTCTGTTGGATCTAGAGCTCTGAATACCTCGTAGAGCTCTTCGCCATCGATGAGCTAGAGGAATTCTGGCGCGGGGTGGAGCTAGTTGACCGACCCGGCGAGAAAGGACAAAGTGGTAACTTTTGGGTGGTTTTGCGAATATTTGAAAGATATTTGACAATTCATTTTGAGAAAGCAGATTTTTCGCACCTGTAGTGGGTTAAGACACGTCTTTCAGTAAAATTCTCAGGTCTGTAGGTGCAGTATTTCTATTAAAACACTTGGAGCAACCGACGTTCGATAAAAACAGAAAAACGTGATTTTTCGATTTTTTCGTTTCTCACTCCAGAAGCTTACTCCCTGTGTTCTGAGGAGCGCGGTGTGAGAAAAGAGCTCTACGAGGGTCCCGGCGGTAACCTGGTTGACGGTTTACCGCCGGTTCCCAGTTCGGTCTGCTGCCTGATCTAGAATCGCGAAACTATTCGTATTGTTCGAGTCATCTTGAGAGATGCTGTCGGTTCTCTGCACTTAACTCGGGCTGTAGAGGGCTGCGTGGCTGGTAATTACTGGAATCGATTCGGAGACATCAGGCGTGTCCGCCTGTCGAATCCAGAGCTCCGAACTCTGTCTGCTGCCCGAAATAGGTCCGCAAAATTATTCGTATTGTTCGAGTCAACTCGGGCTGTAGGGGGGCTGCATGGCTGGTAATGATTGGAATCGATTCGGAGACATCAGGCGCGTCCGCCTTTCGAATCCAGAGCTCGAACTCTTGCTGCCCGAACTAGGTCCGCGAAACTATTCGTATTGTTCGAGTCATCCTCAGAGGTGCTGTCGGTTTCCTGCACTTAACTCGGCAGTAGGGGGGGGGCTGCAGGGCTGGTAATCACGGAAATCGATTCAGAGACATCAGACGCGTCCGTCTGTCGCATGCAGAGTCTGAACTCGGTTTGATACTCGAGCTAGGTTTGTCAAACTATTCGTACTGTTCGAGTCGTCTTGAGAGGTGTCGGTTTACGCACGTAACTCGGGGTGTAGGAGAGCTACAGAGCTCGTACAGAAGACAATCCAGAAGCATCGGGGGCGATCCGCTGTTGCATCCAAGAGGTCTCAAATTGCTTGGGCTGGAAAACTGTTATTTCTGTGTAATTTTTTTCGAAATTATATGTTGTCAGGAAGCTCTACGAGTCCCCCGGCGGTAACAAAGCTGCATCGTGGAGGGGGCTCCTCGAGCTGCATCGTGCAGTCAGGCAGCCTGCCCCTGGCCCTCCGCGCGGGGGCGCGTGGCGATCGGGCCACTTCGGCGACTTCGGCGAGTCCGAGGTAAGCAGACCGCCTGCCTTTGTTTGTATTTGTTTGTGTGCATTGTTGCGGCATTTTGCCGCGTCGAGCTGGACGGGACGAGCCAGAGTCAATCGATCGATCTGGACCGCTGGGGGGCCAACTTCGGACACTGGGAGTGGGAGTATCTTGCCAGACAGGTTGGTAACGCTTGTCACGACGATAAAGATTCTCTAGTTGACATACCATCTGGACCACCTGATCTCTCTCCCACTTTACCTCACAATCCTGTTGCCCCATATAACCTTCATCAGTTAAGTGCGCATCTCAAACGTACTCGAGAAGATCTATCGTTCTGTGCGAAGTGGAATATCCCTTGTAACATCTCAGACGGCAAGATGGCTGCCTCATCAGCTGCTGCGGTCCCCGAGGTTTTCGCCATGGACGCCACTGATATGCCCGTTCCAGGAGCCAAGGAGGAGGAGGTCCCAGAGGGAAAACGTGTCAAAGTTCAGACGGTTGAAGGCCTCGAGGAGGCCATGACTAAGGGGATGGACAAGATCACGACGCTTGTTGCATCTCTGGGAGGTAAGATGACTGAGGGCTTCCAATCAACTCATCGGAGCATCACGGACCTAGGCACCCAACTCAATGCTCGTGTTGATTCGGTGGAGAAAAATGTACAGCAGGCGATGACGGACCTTGATGTTATCACTAAGAAGGTGGAGGATCAGAGGCTCCAGATTATTCAGCTCCAGCAGGCTCCGGCAGGTGGGGCCCCCAGAGCAGGCGCTTCTACGACAGCGTCCTCGGGGGAAACTCGGCAGTCCATGCAGAACTTCACTCCATCATTTGTCGAGCTCAAGGGATGGGTGACGGACTGGCGGGATGCAGAGAAGCGTCAGGAGGAGATGTTATCACAGCAGGCGTTGAACTTACTACTGAATGAGGTCCTGGCTGGAGAATGGTTCAGCGGTGTGAAGGAGCTTCTGGGCCTGAACCAATCCAAGAGGTTCAACACAGGTCGAGAGGCATGGGGTTATTCGCGTGCTCGGCTCTATTTCCAGAATGGGGTTACCAGTGACCAGCTGTGGGATCTCCGTCGTCGACTCGTCGCCGCGATCGCCGACAACAAACTCCAGCACGCTCCCAGGGTCCTCAAGGTCCACGTGGAGCCCCCCCCCTGGAAGAAGCCCCATCTGGATGCCGCTGGGATCTTTCAGGCAAAGTTCAAGAGTTTCAAGAAGCATCATTCAAATCTCAGGGCTGAGACGGGACCACCGATTACGTTCATGTGGGGTTCCAGTGACCACTTACCACCTCCAGGGAAGATTGTGGCCAAGTTCTCTCTGCAGAATGGCTGGGAGATTACTCGTGCAATGAATCAGCTTGAGCCAGGGATCAACATTGATGAGTTGCGAGCGAGGATTTCCAGTACGAACTAGAGGTGCCACGACACCATTGCGTCATGGAATGTGCGTCGGGCAGGTGCAGAGAACGGCCATGACATAATTAATTCACTACGTCGCTTAGATGTGGGACTCGCGGGGTTGTGCGAGTGTCAGTTCCTTTCAGTTCGTGATCTCAGCATGCGAGGTTACACAATTTTTCGCAGTACTTGTCGGAAGGCTGCGGTGATCATGTCCAAGTCTTGGAGAGACTCGCTCAGAGCCACATATCGTGGCAAAGGTTTTGTCATTTGTAGTTATTCTAGTGTTACGGTTATTGTTGCATATATGCCACATGAGAGTATCAGTACCCTTACGGAAGAACAGTATGAGCATGATGTGTATGAGCAGATATTGTTTGATATATCCCAAGTGCTTCGCACACATAGGTCTAAGTTCCCGAAGCAGCCGCAGGACCTGGTCTTCTTGACAGATGCTAACGTCGAACTCGAGCCAGATTCGGAGGTCAACGGCTTCAGAGTTACTGGATCAGGGCTTCTGGAGGCGTCTGGGATTGCTGGGGATTCTACGGAGATTGATACTGGGATGGAGGAAGGAGCGGATGACGGCAACCCGTATATGACTCAAACAAAACGTGGTGCACGTAAAACAAGAGCTCATAGGGTTGTCTCGGGCTTCGAAATTCGACGGGCGTCTAGGCTGCAATCTATGAGGAGGGCCCTACTGGACTTCTGCGGGCTCTGGGGCATCAGGATGGAGAACACATTTGGGCAGAGGAGGGTTACTTTCAAATCAAGTGCGGGGGTGGAGAAGGTACTCGACTATGTTGGTGTCAGCCGTCGTTTACACAGGCAGGAGATCACTGTAGGCTGGATGCTGCCTGCGGAAATCGGCCACGCCTGGACGGAGCACCCATGCAGCAGATACGAGCGTGCGCTGTCTGACCACGCTTGCATAGTTGTTCGCCTGTCTTGTGCACCGTCTGCGAAGAGACGGACCCAGCCTGCTCGAAAATTCATCCACTTGCAGCCGGTGTCGCAGCTCGAGTTTGCGAAGAACATGGACGATCGGGGCAGTCGTTACCGTGCTTTGTGCCAGGAAAATGCTGACCCAGAGGACCGCCAGGAGATGTTGGATATGCTGGGACCTGACCTCATAAAGGCCGCCGAGGAGACCCCCCAGAAAGATACCAATCCCAGGAATAATGTGCCAAAGAAGTCCGAGATCCACTGGGCCGCCCAGGAAAGTAAACGCGAAGCGCTTCGTCGTGGGGATAGAGAGGAGGCCAAACGGTGCTCAAAGATAGTGAGGAGAGAAAGAAGGAGGCTGGAGGCAAGAGTACAGAGGTGGAGGACGGAAATGAACACGAGGAGGAGGAGGAGGGCCAAGACGGAGACGTTGATCCTTGCCAACGGGATGGAGTCTCAGAACCGCGAGGAGTGGGGGGACGAGATATTGGGGCACATGAAGTCTGAGGTGGAGGACCCCGAGGCCAGAGAGGTGACCCTTCGTGAGCTTCAGTCGCTGCGTGGTCTATGTTCGGGAAGCGGATCCTCAGAGGTGTTCTCGATGTCGCTCCTGCTGCGGGCGAGGGCGAAGCTGTCCACGGGAAAGGCCCCAGGTCCCGACAACGTGACTGTCACGATGTTGAAACAGCTCTCGTGGGCATCTGTGCGACGTGTTCTGGTGAGCTTCCAAGGTGTGTATTCCCGCAGGTTATGTTGCCCCGACAGTTGGCGTCAACTAGCTGCCACGCTCATGCCTAAAGAAATGGACATACAACATTTGACTGATACACGTGTGCTATGTCTACAGTCGTGTCTTATGAAATGGTACATGACATGTATTGTGATGTTGATTGAGAAGAGGATTGAGGAGCACCGACACTATGTATGCCTGTACGGATTCAGATCGGGACGTAAAACATCGGAAATCACCAGCGTTGCCAAGAGGCTCAGCCAGCACTCCGCTGTCTGGGGCAAAGGAGACAGTTTGTGGCTTGCCAACCTTGATATTTTACAAGCTTTCGATAATGTTACTCCGTGCCTCGCCATGCGCTGTCTTCGTGCTCTTGACATACCTGCTGATCTCATTGTGGCGTTGATTGAACCCATGATGGATAATCAGTGCGTGGCCAGCTTCGAGGGCATCGAGGCATCGTCAGCGGTCTATTGGGACAAATCTATTCGAACGGGAGGAGTAGAGGGACCGATGATTTTTCTTGCAGTTTCTATTGTACTCTGGAGAGATGTGATCGACAGATGGAGGCAGGAAACGCAGTACGGTATCAAATTGGAAAATGATGAGCGCATGTTCAACGGTGAGCGTATGACCCACAGTTTCTGGGCAGATAATCTTCTGTTGTATGCGAAGACCCGCACTGACCTCGAGTTGATGGTGCGTGACATGAGTATCCCGCTGATGAATGCAGGAATGACCTGGAAGCCGAAATCTTTGATGTATATTTACTTTGGTGCGCCGCCTGGCATCCCGCCGTCCCCCGAGCAGGATATCCGTGTGCTGGTGCCGTCTAGTGACGCTGCTCTTGGGACCCGAGAAGTGGTCCTACCGCGTGTTCAGTCGTTTGAGATCCTGGGAGCCACTCTGGAGGAGACCTGGAAGGACCACTCGGACTCAGAGGCCATGCTCCAGAAAGCCCAGAAGATGTTCTTTGGGGAAATCGCGTATTATCGCTGCTCTGGGATTGACTTGGCTGAAAGATTTACTCGCTATCAAGCTAAAGTGATTGCTGCATTATTATTCAACTGTGAGGGCAGAACGCCCGACTATTCTACCATTGCTGCTGTTCACTATTTTGAAGGCAGATGTCTAGCGATAATGTCAGGTCTACGCAAGCGGAGAACTGAAGGCTGGTCTGAGTTTCAACGTAGGCGATACAAAGCGGGACGACAGAGTTTTGTTGAGCTTGGATTCCGAAGTGCGGTGCAGATATGGATATTTCGTTGTTGGGATTGGGCTAAGGATGTCTCAGTTGCTGCAAGTATTCGTATGAGGAGATACACAACACACACAGAGGAGGAGGAGGGAGAGACGGTACCAAATCGGCGTCAGAGGAAAACTCGGGCGATGGCGGCGGCGGCGGCTTCTCATGCATATCATGTATCTCAGATATCCCAGATGTCGAGTGGCTGTCGCCGGCGGACACCGGATGATCAGCCTGCCATACCTGAGGAGTCGGACATGTCACGTGAATGGATGATATCTAGGCTGGCCATGCTACATGGAAGGGGGAAGTGGACGGAACATCGTGACACATGTATTCTAGCGTTGCCTGCAAAAGATAGGAAGCAACTCACACGCATGAACATGGGCGGCCCTCCCCGTGGACATACTGTGTGGGACTGGTGTTTGTGCGATCTCTTTGGTTGCGAGTGGTACCTCTCGTTCGACAGCTCCGCTGGGTCCCGAGAGAAATATTGCAAGCATTTGCTGACTGTGATTGGTATGCAACACTTGTTCGACTTGTTTGTTTTACCCAGGCCACCTGGTGTGAGGCACGTGAAGGCGGAGGAGGAGGAGGAGAGAGAGATGAATGAGAGGATGAGCAAACGTATTGCCGCTAATTATGAGAATGAAACGGAGTGGAGGTGTGAGAATATTGAGCGTCTTGGGATGGAGATCTTGGGAGATAGTAAGACGGTTGTAAACTGGATGTGTGGTGAGTGGCAGATTCGCAACAAGCAGTATGTACGACTGGTGGGAACACTACAAAATACGGTATCGATGCTGTCTGGATGGGGACTGACCTCACCTGCATCGGGACAGAATCTGTATAAGCATTTCTTTCGTGAGGGTAATGAGCGTGCGGATAGATTGTCGTGGGAGGCCAGAGGTGGCCAAACTATTACTCGCTGGTTTGCATATGATAAGTTCCTCAGTACTCGTAAGACTGCTCTCCGTGGTGCATTCGATGGGGGTGTCAGTAATGAAGGATGTGGAGGTGGGTGGTGGCTTCAGATTGGCGTTGTAGGTAGGGGTTCCAGCGTGCAGGTTGATTTTCCCATCTCCTCCTCCTCCTCCTCCTCCTCCTCTTCCTCCTGCACCAGCTCGCACAGCTTCCATTGGCACGATGTGGCCGAGGAGGCGATGAGCTTGCCTCCTGGTAGCACAGTAACCTGCTGTAAACTAACTGCCTGCGCTGCCCTGACGAGAGCTGCTGCTAAGGTGGCGTGTGCTCTGCTGCGACCTACCTAAGATGGTGGGGGGCTCAGTTGCACTGCTCCGCCGATTCGGATTCGGATTCTAGTGGCGGACCGGAAACCGCAAAAAAAACAAAGGTTGACGGTTTACCGCCGGCGCCCAGTTCCGGGGCGCTGGAGAGCTAGTTGGCTAGAAAAATCTCGATGGACCTTTTGGTAACTTTTAGTCGGTTGAAAATTTTGTTCTCGAAATTCAACTATTCGTTAGAGTTCTAGTATTTTTTCCCGTGATATTCGATCTTATTCCCGCTCGCCATCTTTATCTCAGCTCGATCGGATACCTTTTACTGCCAAAAAGCACACGGGCGGGATCGGCCGTTTCGAGTCTCTTGTCAGGCGCTGTCGGTTTTCTTAAGATAACTCGAGCTTCAGAACAGCTAGAGAGCTGGTAAGCACAGCCAATCGATCTAGAATGATCAGGCGCGTTCGCCTGTTGAACCCAGAGGTCTGAACTCGGTCTGCTAGCCGAGCTAGGTCCGCAAACCTATTCGTATTATTCGAGTCATCTTGACAGACGCTCTCGGTTTTCTGTATTGAACACGAACTACAGGACGACTACACAGCTGATACGTACAGAATCTGATTCAGAATCATCAGTGGCCGTTGTCTGTTGAATCCAGAGCTCTGAACGCGGTCTGCCTGCCCGATCTAGAATCGCAAAACTATTCGTATTGTTCGAGTCATATTGAGAGAGAGATGCTGTCGGTTCTCTGCACTTAACTCGGGCTGTAGGGGGGCTGCATGGCTGGTAATCACTGGAATTGATTCAGAGATCAGGCGCGTCCGCCCGTCGAATCCAGAGATCCGAACTCTGTCTGCTGCCCGAACTAGGTCCGCGAAGCTATTCGAATTGTTCGAGTCATCCTGAGAGGTGCTGTGGGTTTCCTGCACTTAGCTCGGGCTGTAGGGGGGCTGCAGGGCTGGTAATCACAGGAATCGATTCAGATACACCACGCGTATGCAGAGCTCTGAACTTGGTCTGACACTCGAGCTAGGTTTGCCAAACTATTCGTATTGTTCGAGTCCTCTTGAGAGGTGCTGTCGATTTACGCACGTAACTCGGGCTGTAGGAGAGCTACAGAGCTCGTACAGAAGACAATCCAGAAGCATCGGGGGCGTTCGGCTGTTGCATCCGAGAGGTCTGAAATTGCTTGGGCTGAAAAAATATTTTTTTCTGTGTATTTTTATTCGACATCACATGTTGTCAGGAAGCTCTACGAGTCCCCCGGCGGTAACAAAGGTTGTCATAATCGTGCATATCGTGAGCGTGTACACAGGTGTGTCAATGACATGTACGCACTTAGCCTTTCACACCGAGCACGGGCATCGAACGTTGGGAGAGACATATTTGTACATGAATTTCGTGAAGCAAACACCCGAGCAGACGAACTTACTCATTTGGCCAGGGATGGCCACACATTTCATCATAACTATTGCCATCGATATCCTTTCGAACGAGATTCTTTGAAGGTGGTCGCCTGTCGTGGAGGGTGCGACGGGGGAGTGTGCAGCAAGGGCAGTGCATGCGGTTACTGGATGCAGGTTGGCTATCTCAACATGTCCTCACGGGCGTCTCGGCATGGAGTGTGTTCTACACGATACTCCCCCTACCCGACCTCTTCCTCTTTACATTATCATGCTGACACACCGTTGATTTGGAGAGACGCTGCTGCTGCGGCCTGGCTGGAGCCAGGCGCCACGATCACCGAATGTGAGTTGTCCGCTGCCGAAGCATTGACACGTGCCATACGCATACAGCTACAGCAATTTGATGACAGTGATTTTGCTTCTTGATGATGTTATCCCTACGCCCTCCTGGGCTCGGGAATCGTCTTCAAGTTTAGCAATGTTATATGACACCTCAGCCCGCCTCCGTGGGTAGGTGCTCGTTTCACTGCTGCTCAGTTGCCAGGCTGCGTAGCTGACACGGGCTGCGCTGAAGACCAGCGCCTCGCCAGCCCGCGTAAACACAAAAAACAAAGGTTGACGGTTTACCGCCGGCGCCCAGTTGGCCGACCCGGCCAGAAAGGACAAAGTGACAACTTTTGGGTGGTTTTGCGAATATTTGGAAGATATTTGACCATTTATTTTGAGAAAGCAGATTTTTCGCACCTGTAGACGACTATGATGGCCTCTGCGTCCTGATATGAGCTCTCTAGATGCACTTTTACTATCAAAACACTTGGCGAAACCAACTTTATGTCGACATGAAAAAAATAATGTTTTCTCTTTTTCGAGAAATGCTTTCAGAAGCCCTCTCTTTTGATGCTGAGCACTCTTACGCGTGCTAGGAGCTCTACGATGTTCCCGGCGGTGACCAGGTTGACGGTTCACCGCCGGTGCCAGTTAAGAGGGCGTGAGGGACCCTAGGGACTCTGCACGGCTAGGGCGCGCGCGCCCTGTGTAGCCGACCCCAACACCCAACCAAGTTTCCCGCTCCCGAGTGTCTCTTCGCTCTCTGGGGTTTGGACGCTACCAAGTGGCCGACCCGGCCCGGGCGGACATGTACCTCGTAGAGCTTAAGAGGAATTCGGGTGCGGGGTGGAGCTAGTTGGCAGACCCGACGTTAAGAGAACATGTGGTGACCTTGATCGGTGTGGCGAATGTTTGAAAGATATTTGACAATTCATTTTGAGAAAATAGTTTTTTTGCACCTGTCGTGGGTTATGACGCGTCTGCCAGTCATACTCTCAGATCCGTACGTGCAGTTTTATAATGAAAACACTTGGAGGGACCATCTTTGGATAAAAACAGAAAAACGTGATTTTCCGAGTTTTTCGGGTCTTGCTCCAGACGCTTCCTTCATGTGTACCGAGAAGCGCCGTGCGAAAAAAAAGCTCTACGAGGGCCCCGGCGGTATCTTGGTTGACGGTTTACCGCCGGTTCCCTTGCGAACTTTGGGTCGGTTGGCCGGAGCTTTCTGAGAGATTTGAAGATACCTCGTAGAGGTCTTCGGCATCGATGAGCTAGAGGAATTCCGGCGCGGGGTGGAGCTAGTTGGCCCACCCGGCCCAGACGGACAATGTGTGAACTTTCGGCCGGTTGGGCGAACATTATGAGACATTTGAACATTCGTATTGAGATCTGGTATTTTTCGCACCTGTAGTGGGTTATGCCGCGTCTGCCCGTTAAATTCTCAGGTCCGTATCTGCAGTATTACTATCAAAACACTCGGGGGAACCGGCTATGGATAAAAACCCAAAATCGTATTTTTTTTGATTTCTTCAGCACGCGCTAGAGCAAGCTAATTCCATGTGCCACGAGCAGCGCCACGCGAGAATAGAGCTCTACGAGGCTCCCGGCGGTAACCTGGTTGACGGTTTACCGCCGGCTTCACTTCGTTTTGCGACCAGGTATTTTTTGCACCTGTAGTGGGTTATGCCGCGTCCGCCAGTGAAATGCTCAGGTCCGTAGCTGGAGTATTACTATCAAAACACTTGAAGCAACCGACTTTCGATCAAAACCAACAAAATATATTTTTCGAGTTTCCAGCTAACGCTCGATGAAGCTCTTTCATGTGTTCCGAGCAGCGCCGCGCAAGGAAAAGATATCTACGAGCCTCCCGGCGGTAACCTGGTTGACGGTTTACCGCCGGCTCCCAGTTTTGCATGTTTTTGAAAGATATTTGATTATTCATTTTGAGAAAGCAGATTTTGACGCCGAGCATTGGCATGTAAGATTTGTCCCCAGAACAGCTTTGCTCACTAGAGCCAGTTTTCCAATCGAAAACTTAGGAGCAACCGACATCAAGTTCACACCGAAAAATGTAAATGCGACGTTTTCTTAGAAATACTCTGATAAGCTGTCTGCTGTGAATCTAAGCGCTCTTACGCGTGCAAGGAGCTCTACGAGGTTCCCGGCGGTGACCAGGTTGACGGTTCACCGCGTGCAAGAAAAATCTCGACGGACCTTTTGGTCGGTTGAAAATTTTGTTCTCGAAATTCAACAAGTCGTTTGAGCTCTAGTATTTTTTCCCGTGATATTCGATATGATTCCCGCTCGCCGTCTTGATCTCAGCTTGATCGGGTATCTTTTATTGTCAAAAAGCGCAGGGGCGGGATCGGCTGTTTCGAGTTTTGTTGACAGGCGTTGTCGGGTTTTTTTCTACTTAACTCGAGCTGTAGGAGAGCTACAGAGCTGATACTTACAGAACGCGATTCAGAATTATCAGGCGCGTTCGTCTGTTGCATCCAGAGGTCTGAACTCGGTCTGCTGCCCAAGCTAGGTCCGCGAAATTATCTGTATTGTTCGAGTCATCTTGAGAGGTGCTGTCAGTTTTCTGTACTTAACTAGGGGGCTGCATGGCTGGTAATAGCAGAAACCGATTCGGAGAGCTAGAGAGCAGTAGGTACGCACAGACTGATGCAGAAGCATTGGGAGCGTTCGTCTGTTGCACCGAGAGGTCTGAACTCGGTCTGCTACCCGAGCTAGGTTCACAAAACTATTCGTATTCGACCGCTTTTTTTTCTTTCCAAATGATGTTGAATTTCTTCACTGAACTCGAGCTGCAGCTCGAGAGCTCTTCGGCCGAAAAATCAGAAGGACATCATGAGGCGCGAAGCATCTAGACGCTTCGTTAGGGTCTGTTGTGAGCGCAGACGCCAAACACGGATTCGTACTCTGCTATTTCTCCCTAGTGGTATTTTCTACACGCTGCAGATGAGCTATAGAACTGTTCAGCACAGTAATGGGATATCACTAGACTTCTGAGATCAGTCTGCTATTAGCGCTCGGGCTGAAAAACTATTCGTTCTCTGCTAATTCTTTGGACATAATATGGTCAGGAAGCTCTACGAGTCCCCCGTAGCCATTTCGGCTCAAGTTCCCGGTTCAAGGCGCTTGACATTTGATCCCCTCTGCCTGGGTAACCTCCAGTGGGATCGAGTGCGCGTCAGGGAGTCACACGTTTGTCGCCTAGAGTGATATTGCACTGCCATTCATCTGACACGTTTGATCGCCTTGAGTGGTCTTCAATTGATTTGTTTCACACGTTTGTCGCCTAGAGTGATATTGTGCTGCCATTCGTTTGACACGTTTGATCGCCTTGAGTTGTCTTCAATTGATTTGTTTTGTTGGGTGCTTCCGAGGCAGTCTCTGCCATCATTCGTTATGCCACACGTGCGGAGTGCAAGTGCTCGCATTATGCGTCGGGCGCTGGCTGTTCAAAACGGATACTGTGTGCATCTACCTATTCGTTTGCCTCTGGATGGTTTGGTGCCGCCTACGTGTCTCCCACCACCAGGGCTGGAGCGGGCGACTGCCGATTTGGTTCTAGATTATTTCTTGTTGCGCGATCCACCTGTTGTTAAACGCAGTTTGGAGGAGGAGGAGGAGGAGGCTGACATTAAGACTGTTTCGGAGAATCTTTCTTGTCGTATGCAGGCTTCTGAATCGCTGGTTGATGTAGATATTGGAGTGCAGGCTTCTGAATCGCTGGTTGATGTTGGAGTGCAGACGGTTGATGTTGCGGACTTTCAATGTGAAGTCGGCTGTCAGACAGATAGTGTCGTTGGGATGGAGGGAGGAGCTTCAGGAGTTCTTCTTGGGAAAGTGACTGTGGCGGCGGAGGAGGAGCTGGAGGCACCCTCGAGTGCGGAGTCTTCTCCGAACGTGCAGTCTGATTCTGATAGCCGCGCCTTGTCAGGAGCGTCCCAGGGGTGTCTGAATCGTCCCGTCACGCTCAATGAGGTATCGAAGGAGTCGCGCCAGAGGACTCGAGGGAGAGATCGTGACAAGGTCAAGGGGACATCGACGTGCTCTCAGGCCACCATTGCCGATGTCAAAGCGTGAATTGACGCTGTTGCCAGCATCAACGAGTTGAATGCGATCCAGTATTTAAAGAACGGAATGGATTTGTTTGATAAGCTGGTGGCAGAACGTGGGTTCCCTACAAAGAAGGCCCAAAAAGATTATGCTCGGAAACTGTATGAGATGCCCCAGAATGTGCAAGCGACGCTGGAGGATCTTCTAGGATTCTTCGAGGTGCACAGGTTCTTGACAGGACAAATGAACCGCGCCGAGTTGGCCAAGTTTCTTGAGGTTTCCAAGTGCAGCGATTACCGAATAATATTCTTCGGACGCCCGAGGAGTTTCGACAAGTTGGGATGAGGCTATTCGTGCGCACTTGTATGCAACTTTCGGTTTAGAACAGCGAAGGCTGTAATGCTTGTATCTCACTTGTTCTTGTTTTCCTCACTTTATCTGTCTGTTTGACCTCTCGCTGGAGCCATGATGGCTCTACGGCCCGCTGTGGGCCCCACTAAGCGCTTCAGGTGTGTAAAGGGCAGGAGCCCCTCATATTCTTCAGGTGACGTTCTTCCACGGGTTGTTTCCCCGTCTAATTCGTTGATTACTTCACATGTGACGTTGAGCATACGCCTCTTGTCATACGGCGGGTTGAACATGCGTATTTCGGACTGGTTTGATGTGAATAAGAGTTTGTGCTCACTCACGCCTTGCCTGTTTGGATACGTCCGCTCCTTGCTCCGACTAGGCTGGAAAGCCTGCACAGTCGACCGCAAAGTCCGCAAAAAAGAAAGGTTGACGGTTTACCGCCGGCGCCCAGTAATTCCGGGGCGCTGGAGAGCTAGTTGGCAAGAAAAATCTCGACGGACCATTTTGATGACTTTTGGTCGGTTGAAAATTTTGTTCTCGAAATTCAACCATAACTCGTAGAGCTTCCCTTAGCTAGTTGCTGGAAGCTTAAGAGTAATTCCGGGGCGGTGGAGAGCTAGTTGGCAAGAAAAATCTCGACGGACCTTTTGCTGACTTTTGCTCGGTTGAAAATTTCGTTCTCAAAATTCAACCATTCGTTAGAGCTCTAGAATTTGTTCCCACCATATTCGATCTTATTCCCGCTCGCCGTCTTGATCCCAGCCCGATCGGGTACGTTTTACTGCCAAAAAGCGTTGCGGCGGGATCGGCCGTTTCGAGTCATCTTGACAGGCGTTGTCGGTTTTTTGTACTTAACTCGAGCTGTGGCTCGGCTCAAGAGCTTGGCTCAAGACGTGGCTCAAGACGTCAGGGTTCGAGACGTCAGGGTTCGACGTCGAACAGGGCCCACGTCAGGGCGCACACACAGGCTTGCCTCAAGCCCCCCTCTCGTGCGGTGCGTGTTTGACGTATCGCGGGGGCTGTGTTCACATTGATTCCTCGCTCTCGTCCTTGATATCAAGATATCGTGGGGATCGCAGGAAGATCAGGATTTGTCTGGATTTTACAAAAGACCACTGTGGGCGGTTGGATTGAAAACGGACTCGCAGGGAGCATATATTATACCGTCAGAAGACGATCAGAGTGAATATTTCACGTCAGCTGACTTTGGTGTGGATAGTGACCCACATCCGTGTGATTGGTTGAAAGACACATCAGCTACTGTGCCGCGATTAACGACGCAGGAGAAGAGGGAAGATCAGATAGCACTTGAGTTGGAAATTTCTCCACCAGAGGCATTTGTTCAGCAGGAGGCGTACGATTTCAAGAAGATTGGGCAATCAGATAGATATCAGGCTGCACTTCACACATTGCGTACAGTCAAAGAGAGGAATAAACGACGTTCGCCAGCAATCATGGCGGATGACAAAGCAGAAGATAGCAAAATGGGAGGGAATGCGAGTAGTGAATGGTTGAGAGAGGTGAGGGCGAAAGGGGAGGGCAAAGGTTCCAGTGCTTCGAGTGGTCTGGCCGCGGCTTCCAGTGCTGCTGTCCAGGCGCCTCATTTAGCTACAGCCCGAGTCCCCAATGCTACGAGTGGTCTGGCCGTGGCCCAAAGTGCTGCTGTCCAGGCGCCTCAACCAGCTACAATGACGCCCGAGGAAATGTTCAGACAGATTTTGAAAGGCCAGAGTGAAGTAACTGCGACGGTTAGTGAGTTCAAAACATCGGTTGCAGCTGATTTACATGTCATGGAGGAGAAGATTGACAGAACAACGTCAGATGTCAAAACGTTATCGGAGCAAATGAAACAGGCCCAAGCTGACATTCAGAATCTGAAAAATGGAGACGCTCAATCTTGCGCAAGCGGTTCGACTAGATACGGATCAGGTGACGCGGGCAGTGGTGCAGGGCATAATTCGAACTGGGTACCATCATATATTGAGTTCAAAGGATGGATATCACGTGAGGGTTGGAAGAATAGAGAGATAAAACAAAGGGAGGCCATGAAACAACAGGTGCTGACCGACAACATAACGAAATTATTGGGATTGGCATCGCTGGACGCAACACATAATGCTGCTTTTGATCATGCGAGAACTGCGGGGGAGAATACTGGCAGGTACTGGCCATACACACGAGGGCGGATCTATTTCAAAAAGGGGACGGCAGTGGATATCATATGGCAGGTTCGGAATTGTTTCGACAGCGAATACAAGAAGGGAAACACTGACCTCCCACCGAATGTAAAGTTTCATGTAGAATGCGCGCCATGGAGAACACCCCATGTCCAACAGGTTGGTAAGTTCCAGAGTTGCTTTGCGGAAGTGAAGAAGACGACGGGGACAATGTGCAAGGGGGAGCCAGGGCCGCCAAAATCATACATATGGTTTACACAAAACCCACAGGCAGATCCAGACACAAGAGTACTGATTGCTGAGTGGGGTGTGCACAGCGGGTGGGCGCTACACACTAATAATCTGAGGAGGGTGGAGCCTGAGGTGGATCAAGAGGGGTTACTCACGAAGCTCAGACAGATGAACAATTGACGGTGCCAGTCTGCCACTCAGCTCGCGGTGGCAACTTGGAATGTCAACATGAGGAATAGCGAGCTTTTGCCAGCAATGCTGGAGTTTTGTCATTATGATGTGCTATGCTTGCAGGAGTGTCAGTACATGTCATCTGCAGCATTTGAAGCATGTGGGTGGCAGGTGCGTTTTAGTGTGTGCCGACGAGCTGCTGTGGCCTTCAGGGGCCCATGGGCGGCGACTATTTCGGACAGTAAATGCGGTGAGAGGTTTGCTGTTGTACAATTTGCATCTGTGGTTGTGTCCTCAGTGTACCTACCCACAGTGCAGCGGGGAGATGATAGGCTCGATGAATATTGTGACGTTCTAGCTAAGCTGTGTGCATGCATGCAACTATGTAGCGAGCAATACCAGGGGTCCAAAGTATTGCAGTTTGTGGGGACAGATGCGCAGACGGAGCTGGAACCAAATCTCTTGGGGTTCACGGGAGAAGGATTGGAGGAGGTGTGGATGAGGTCGGAGGCGAAACATCATGAGGAGAGGAGGGACATGCTCGTGCGCTTTCTGAATCACTGGGGTCTTTGTGCAGCCAACACCTACGGCGTGCGACAAGTGACGCACAGGCCGTGGAGTACCAGCAGCTACTCCAGGGTGTTGGACTACGTATTTGTGCCGACACAATTTGCAGGTACCGAGGTGGCTCGGACCAACTGCTCATTTGAATGCACGGTGGAATTTGTGGATCCTACACAGGATCGAGCGTCGCGCTACAGTGACCATGCGAAGGTAGGTGTGAGGATAAAACATGTGTCGGTGCGCAAGCCTTTCGTGCGACCCAGGCCCCCGAGCCTCATCAATTGGGCCCCGGAGGATTATGAGTCAGCGAATGTGTTCAGTACACTGGCCGATGTGCAGGTACAACAACATATGAACCAACAGGGTGACATAAATATACAAACAGTTGGACAGATGCTTGTGAGTGCTGCGACGATGTGTAGGCATACAAAGGGCAGGGCGGATACTAAACCTATCAAAAAACCTGACCAACTCGTGGACGTTGAAGCGGAGTTAAGGAGGGGTGTCTTCGGTGAGCGTAGGAAACAATTACTGAGACGTCAAAAAACACTCCGAAGAAAGTTCAGGCGGGAACAGCTCCTCAAGGACTCCACTGGCCTCAAACATGGACCCCGTAGGTGCATCAAGGAAATGCTGTGTGACGGGATACTGACAGAAAATAAACAAAGATGGGTGGAGGAGCTCAACAAACACGTACAACGGTCATATACATGTGATGGGGAGGGAGGAGCTGCAAAGAGAGAGTTGCATCGACTACGGACACAGTGGGAGGCAGAGGGCAGAACTACGAACAGGGTCATATCTATGGGTGTGTTGCTGGGGGCTCGAGCCCGATTGAAGGGCGGCACCGCAGCGGGCTCTGATGGCCTGGTGGCGGAGATTCTCAAAGCAATACCTTGGAATGCATTGAGATTGATACGACACTCATTTCAAGAAATACATGATCAGAAAAAGTCGTCACCTGATTCGTGGAGAAAGTTGTGCGTGCAGTTGATTCCAAAAATGAGCATGATCCAAACATTTGGGGAGACTCGTGCAATATCGCTGTTGAGTGTTATGAGCAAGTGGTACATGGCGTGCCTTCTTATTCTTGTGGAGGAACATGGACATATCAAAAAATTGGCGACATATGGATTCCAGAAGAGTCACAAAGTTCATCACATGACGGCCCCTTTGCTGCACATGACACGTCATGCCACTCTCTGGGGAAAAGGCGAGTCGGTACATATGGGAATAATGGATATAAAGAAAGCGTTTGATCATGTCACTGTCTCGATGGTGATCCGCGCGATGGAACATCTGAGATACCCAACAGATCTGATTATTGCAATTGTGGAGCCTATGATTGGAAACACAGCAGTTTTTGATTTCCAGGATGTGTGCAGCGAAGAGATCCTGTATAACAAGTCGGTGCGAACGGGAGGGAAAGAAGGCCCAGTACTCTTCAATATTGTGTTGGAGGCAATTTGGGCCTCTATTGCTGAATCATGGGAAGCATGTCATTATGGAGTACGATTGGAAGGCGAGGGGACACAACAGGCGCTGGTCAACCATTACATATGGGCTGACAATGTGGTGCTGCTGGCATCTTCGGCGAATCAGCTGAGGAATATGGTGAGTATGTTGACCGTGGCCCTCAGACGGGCTGGTATGGACTGGAAGATTGAGAGCCTGGAGTACCTTGTTTTTGGGCTGAGACAAAACCAGGGACCACAATCATTAGTTTGCGAACTGGGAGATGATATTTGTGCACGGGCTGGAGACCCCAGCCTACCCTATCAATTACGTGAGGCAGTGGTTTTGCCGAGGAAAAGCGAGTGCGACATACTGGGAGTTAAATTTGTGACGAACCCGAAGGATTTCCATGCAGTGCGGCACCGTATTGATGCAGGCAGGCGGTGTTTCTATGCTGATATTAAATTCTATCGATCACGCGCGGTGAGCATGAGGGAAAAATTCAGACGGTATCAGAGCAGAGTTCAACAGATCATATGCCATGGATGTGTGGGGTGGAGCTGTAATGAACATGTGCTGAACATATTGAGGAGCTTTGAAGGAAGATGTTTGAACACAATGCGGGGATTACATAGAAAAGAGACGGAAACGTGGGAGGAGTTCAGGGATCGCAGTACCAACAGATCCAGGGAGATGTTCAAGGAGGGGGGGTTCAAAACGTTGGTGGAGAAAGTTGCGAGGTACAATTTTGAATTCGCCGTGGAGGTATCCCAATATAAGTGCCACATGCCGTCCACTGTGTATAGCAAATCGTGGCAGCAGACGCTGCGCTCCATGTTGCACGTATCGGGGGAGTGGACGGTGCAGAGGGATGAAATGCTGGCGGCAGTAAGTCGGACGATGTCGAGAGAGGGAACGAGACGGCTCAGAGGCAGACCACGAATCGTGGCGAGCAGCTGGCATGCACCCTTTGAAAAGTGGAGGTCGCTTCTGTGGCACGACACGTGCGTTGTACTGACGGATTGGGAGGAGTTTGTGGAACACATATCACAGATACCCAAAGTGGAGGATATGTTTGTGAGGAGGAGTAAGGAGAGGAGGACGGGAGGGTTTGCGAAGACACCGACAGATGACGAGTTGGCCCGACGTCTTGCAGTTATTAATGAACAGACTACGATATGGGACCCTGGGATGGAAGGTATCGCTGTTGAAATGTGCGGAGACAGTAAAACGGTCGTACAATGGTTGAGGGGAGTCTGGGCCTGTGACAACAGTGGGTATGCCAAACGGATCGCCAGAATACAAAATATCATGTATGACGTGAGTGAACAACACAACATACGATGCCCGACGTACGGTAGGGATTTCTGGAAACATATCTATAGGGAAGCCAATGCCTATGCTGATGAGCTGACACACCATGCGAGAGAAGGAAACTGTTACAGAATTTACAAGCATGACTATATCAAACAGAACAGGACAAACATCAAATACATCAGAGGATGCTGGGATGGTGGAGTGAGCAGTGAGGGTGCTGCAGGAGGTCACTGGATCGAAGTTGCTCCAGAGAATGGCCCGTGGACACTCGTGAGCTCAGAAGCCTACATGTTTGATGTAGGTGCCACCGTGACGGAGGCAGAATTATCTGCTGCCGAGCGCCTGTGCACAGGTGTGGAGCACATTGTTAAAGAAATTTCCTCTGCAAAGCGGAGGAGGCGGATTTAACTGGCTCTAGCCCTTAGGCTTGGGCGCACGCGCCCTGTGTAGCCTGACCAAACACCAAAACTCGAGCTGTAGGAGAGCTACAGAGCTGATACGCACAGAAACCGATGCACAATAATCAGGCGCGTTCGTCTATTGCATCGAGAGGTCTGAACTCGGTCTGCTGCCCGAGCTAGGTCCGCGAAACTGTTCGTATTGTTCGAGTCATCTTGAGAGGTGCTGTCGGTTTTCTGTACTTAACTTGGGCTGTAGGGGGGCTACAGGGCAGGTAATTGCAGGAACCGATTCCGAGACATCAGGCGCGTGCGCCTGTCGCATGCAGAGGTCTGAAATCGGTCTGCTACTCGAGCTAGGTCCGCAAAACTATTCGTATCGCTCGGTCATCTCGACAGACACTGTCAGTTTTCTGTACTGAACTCGAGCTCTAGGGGAGCTACAGAGCTGATACGCACAGAAACCGATGCACAATAATCAGGCGCGTTCGTCTGTTGCATCGAGAGGTCTGAACTCGGTCTGCTACTCGAGCTAGGTCCGCGAAACTATTCGTATCGTTCGAGTCATCTTGAGAGGTGCTGTCCGTTTTCGCACGTAACTCGTGCTGTAGGAGAGCTACAGAGCTCATACGCACAGAAACTGATTCAGAATCCTCAGGCCCGTTCGTCTGTTGCATCCAGAGGTCTGAACTGGGTCTGCTATTCGGGCTAGGTCCGCAAAACTGTTCGTATTCTTCGAGTGATCTTGACAGATGTTGTCAATTTTCTGTATTGAATTCGGGCTGTAGGAGAGCTACAGAGCTGGTACGCACAGAAACTGATGCAGCAGCATTGCGAGCGTTCGTCTGTTGCATCGAGAGGTCTGAACTCGGTCTGCTACCCGAGCTAGGTTCACAAAACTATTCGTATTCGACCGACAGTTTTTTTCCAAATGATGGTGAATTTCTTCACTGATCTCGAGCTGCAGGGCAGATCGAGAGCTCTTCGGCCGAAGAATCAGAAGGACATCATGAGGCGCGAAGCATCTAGACGCTTGGTTTGGGTCTGTTGTGAGCGCAGACGCCAAACACGGATTCGTACTCTGCTATTTTCTCCCTAATGGTATTTTCTACACGCTGCAGGTGAGCTATAGAACTGTTCAGCACAGCAATAGGATATCACTAGACGCCTGAGATCAGTCTGATATCAGCGCTCGGGCTGAAAAACTATTCGTTCTCTGCTAATTCTTTGGACATAGTATATGGTCAGGAAGCTCTACGAGCCCCCCGGCGGTAAGAAAGGTTGACGGTTTACCGCCGGCGCCCAGTTCGTTTGAGCTCTAGTATTTTATCCCGTCATATTCGATCTCATTCCCGCTCGCCGTCTTAATCTCAGCTCGATCGGGTAGATATTACTGCCAAAAACACAGGCGGGATCGGCCGTTTGGGATCATCTTGACATGCGTTGTCGGTTTTTTGTACTTAACTCGAGCTGTAGGAGAGCTACAGAGCTGATGCTCACAGAAACCGATTCAGAATCATCAGGCGCGTTCGTCTGTTGCGTCCAGAGGTCTGAACTCGGTCTGCTGCCCGAGCTAGGTCCGCGAAACTATTCGTATCGTTCGAGTCATCTTGAGAGGTGCTGTCGGTTTTCTGTACTTAACCTGGGCTGTAGGGGGGCTACAGGGCTGGTAATTGCAGAAACCGATTCGGAGACATCAGGCGCGTGCGCCTGTCGCATGCAGAGGTCTGAAATCGGTCTGCTACTCGAGCTAGGTCCGCAAAACTGTTCGTATCGCTCGAGTCATCTCGACAGGGACTGTCGGTTTTCTGGATTGAACTCGAGCTCTAGGGGAGGTACAGAGCTGATACGCACAGAAACCGATGCACAATAATCAGGCGCGTTCGTCTGTTGCATCGAGAGGTCTGAACTCGGTCTGCTACTCGAGCTAGGTCCGCGAAACTATTCGTATCGTTCGAGTCATCTTGGGAGGTGCTGTCCCTTTTCGCACGTAACTCGTGCTGTAGGAGAGCTACAGAGGTCATACGCACAGAAACTGATTCGGAATCACCAGGCCCGTTCGTCTGTTGCATCCAGAGGTCTGAACTGGGTCTGCTACTCGGGCTAGGTCCGCAAAACTATTCGTATTCTTCGAGTGATCTTGACAGATGTTGTCAATTTTCTGTAGTGAATTCGGGCTGTAGGAGAGCTACAGAGCTGGTGCGCACAGAAACTGATGCAGCAGCATTGCGAGCGTTCGTCTGTTGCATCGAGAGGTCTGAACTCGGTCTGCTACCCGAGCTAGGTTCACAAAACTATTCGTATTCGACCGACATTGTTTTCCAAATTATGGTGAATTTCTTCACTGAACTCGAGCTACAGAGCAGCAACCACGGATTCGTACTCTGCTATTTTCTCCCTAATGGTATTTTCTACACGCTGCAGATGAGCCATGGAACTGTTCAGCACAGCAAGGGGATATCACTAGACGCCTGAGATCAGTCTGATATCAGCGCTCGGGCTGAAAAACTATTCGTTCTCTGCTAATTCTTTGGACATAGTATATGGTCAGGAAGCTCTACGAGTTTCCCGGCGGTAAGGAAGGTTGACGGTTTACCGCCGGCGCCCAGTTGGCAATAATAATATCGACGGACCTTTTGGTGACTTTTGGTCGGTTGAAAATTTTGTTCTCGAAATTTAGCAATTCGTTTGAGCTCTAGTATTTTTTTCCCGTGATATTTGATCTCATTCCCGCTCGCCGTCTTGATCTCAGCCCGATCGGGTACCTTTTACTGCCAAAAAGCACTCCGGCGGGATCGACCGTTTCGAGTCGTCTCGACAGGCGTTGTCGGTTTTTTGTACTTAACTCGAGATTTAGGAACGCTACAGAGCTGATAGTCACAGAAACCGATTCAGAATCATCAGACGCGTTCGTCTGTTGAATCGAGAGGTCTGAAATCGGTCTGCTACTCGAGCTAGGTCCGCGAAAATATGCGTATTATTCGAGTCATCTCGACAGGTGCTGTTGGTTTTTTGTACTTAACTCGGGCTGTAGGAACACTACAGAGCTGATACTTACAGAAACCGATTTAGACTCATCAGGCGTATCGAGAGGTCTGAACTCGGTCTGCTACTCGAGCTACGTCCGCAAAACTATTCGTATTCTTCGAGTCATCTTGACAGGTGCTGTCGGTTTTCTGAACTCATCTCGATCTGTAGGACAATTTCAGAGCTGGTACGCACAGAAACCGATTCAGAATCATCAGGCGCGTCCGTCGTTTGCATCGAGAGGTCTGTACTTGGTCTGCTACTCGAAGTAGGCCTGCAAACCTATTCGTATTCGACCGATTCTTTTTCGAAATGATGTTGAACTTATTTACTTAACTCGAGCTGCAGATGAACTTGAGAGTTCTTCCGCACGTAAATCAACATGAATTGTGAGGCGCGCTAGTCTAGAGTATCTAGACGCTTGGCTTGGGTCTGCTATAAGCGAAGACGCCAAACAACGAGTCATGCTATTTTTGTTTTCTTTGTGATGGAATTCGTTTTCTGGACTGAACTTGAGGTGCAGATGAGCTTGAGAGCTCGTAGACAGTTGGGAAGATATCATCATGCGCGCCATTCGAAAGTATCTGGACATCCGCGCTCAGTTTGCTTTTAGCGCTAGGGCCGGACACCGATTCGCGCTCTGCTACTTTCTTGGAAATGGTATTGTTTCCTTGGATGTACTCGTGCTGCAGATGAGCTACAAAGCTGTGCAGCACAGCAATGGGAAGGAAATCATCAGGGGCAATAGCGAAATGTATCTAGACGTCTGAGATCAGTTCGCTATCAGCGCTCGGGCTGAAAACACATTCGTTCTCTGCTAACTCTTTGGCCATAATGTATGGCAAGGAAGCTCTACGAGTCTCCCGGCGGTAAGAAAGGTTGACGGTTTACCGCCCGCGCCCAGTTGGTCGACCCGACCAGAAGAGACAAAGTGATAATTTTTGGTCGGTTTTGCTGGTATTTGAAAGATATTGGACAATTCATTTTGAGAAAGTAATTTTTTACGCCGAGCATTGGCATTTAAAAGTTGTCCCCAGAGCAGCTCAGCTCTAGAGCCAGTTTTACTATCGAAAAATTAAGAACAACCGACATCAAGTTGGCAACGAAGAGTGGAAATTCGACGTTTTTCTAGAAATTCCCCGATAAGCTCTCTGCTTTGAATCTAAGCACTCTTACGCGTGCAACGAGCTCTACGAGGTTCCCGGCGGTGACCTGGCTCAAGGCTCAAGCCTGTGTCAAGCCTGTCTCCTCAGGCTGCCCCCTGGGCGGCCGTGTGCGCGCGGGCGGGCCGTGCGATGGCGGCTTGAGCACCTCTTGTCTCTGCAGTGGGTGGAGTCAGATTTGTTGTGTGAGTACCCCTTGCTGTGTGGTGCCATGACAACGCAATTTTGTGCCTCGTCGACTTCTACTTTGTATGCCATGTCCTATCCCGTTTCTTCTTTCCCATCCTCGTCGTGGCGGCGGAGAGCGAGAAGGCTGAGACTCGCCATGTTTCGACAAGCCCTCTTTGACATCCATACTCTGCAGTGCGTTCCAGTGGGGATGCAGTCCCCAGAGGTGGTGCAGTCTCCAGCCGTGGTGCAATCTCCAGAGATCCGTGTGCTAGAGGCTCTGGGTGTGATGACTGAGTCATTCGACGGAGTCGCTAAACCCGATGGGCCAACTGATCGTGGGAAAGCTTTCTCGTCTTATTCTGTTGCTTATTCTCCAGATGCGGTGCAGTCTCCAGATGGTGTGCTGGGTTCTGTTTCTTTTCTTCCTGGTGTTCAGAATGAGGAGCTGCAGGGCGAGGAGTTGCAGAATGAGGATTTGCAGAGTGAGGAGGTGCTGAATGAGCAGTTGCATTATTCTCATCATAAAGATTCTGTTGATCCAGGTGTTCTGAAAGAGGAGTTGCATGATGAGGAGTTGCAGGGTGAGGAGTTGCAGACTGAGGAGTTGCGGAATGAGTAGTTGCAGTATTCTCATCATAAAGATTCTGTTGATCCAGGTGTTCTGAAAGAGGAGTTGCATGATGAGGAGTTGCAGGGTGAGGAGTTGCAGAATGAGGAGTTGCGGAATGAGCAGTTGCATTATTCTCATCATAAGGATTCTATGGCTTCACACCCTGGGAGTTCCACGACTGGGAGATTATCTAATGCAGTTGTGAGTTCAGCAGTGACGGAGGACGAGTGTCAAGCTGCCAGGGACTGGGCCCTTTCCGGTGTCGATGTCAGTGCCCTTTGGCGTGAGCTACACCGACTCCCGAGACAGGAGTTTCAGCGCAGGCGTGCACACAGGCTGCAAATGGGAATTGAAAGTTCCGAGGAGGATGATTTGCAACAAGGGGGTCCTCAGAGTTCTACTTCCAGGAGTGCATTGACGCGGAGCGGCAAGAAGCATCGGAAACGGCACAGATGATGCACATGTGATTGATCCTGCACGTATGTTTTTGACATTGCGTTGCCTTTCTTCATGCCTGTGTGCGTTGTCGTGCATGCGCGTGTGTTGAACAAGAGCTTCGCCTGATCCCTTAGGTCATTCGTTGCTTCCTTGATTTGAGTGCTCATTGACCTTTGAACGTGACTTTCCGTGATTTGTCACGTGGTGCCTCAAAGTAGGCCTTTGATCTGGTCGACACCAGGTTTCACTTAGGCATGGTTTCACACGTCCAGGTTCCACTTAGTCATGGTGTCAAAGCACACTCGCTATCTCAGTTCTCTTAGTTTCGTGTTCTTTCTCAGTGGTGTTGAGACGGTAATCGCTGTATAAACCAGTGGTTACTGTATGGTCTCTCACTGCTTCTTGCTGCCTTGTACAGCTTCTTTGATCATCTTTGTCGTTTTGTATTCTAGTGTATTGGCAGTCTTGTGCATATCTGTACAGCTTCGCTGTTTGATGCACCTCTGCTTTAATCTTTGCAGCTTCGCTGTCTTCCTGTACAGCTTCGCTGTTTAGGTCCTTTGTGTTTAGGCCTGCTCCCATGGGAGCTCGAACCGGCCTTCGCAAAAGACGCAAAAAAAGACCAGGTTGACGTTTCACCGCCGGTGCCAGTTGGGAAGAAAAATCTCGACGGACTTTTTGGTGACTTTGGTCGGTTGAAAATTTTGTTCTCGAAATTCAACGATTCGTTTGAGCTCTAGTATTTTTCCCCGTGATATTCGATATCATTCCCGCTCGCCGGCTTGATCTCAGCTCGATCGGGTACCTTTTACTGCCAAAAAGCATTCCGGCGGGATCGGCTGTTTCGAGTCATCTCGACAGGCGTTGTCGGTTTTTTCTATTTAACTCGAGCTGTAGGACAGCTACAGAGCTGATGCTGACAGAAACCCTCTCCAAATCATCAGGCGCGTTCGTCTGTTGCATCCAGAGGTCTGAACTCGGTCTGCTACTCGAGCTAGGTCCGCGAAACTATGCGTATTATTCGAGTCATCTCGACAGGTGCTGTCGGTTTCTTGTACTTAACTCGGGCTGTAGGAACGCTACAGAGCTGATACAGAAACAATTCAGATTCATCAGGCGCGTTCGTTTGTAGTATCGAGAGGTCTGAACTCGGTCTGCTACTCGAGCTAGGTCCGCAAAACTGTTCGTATTCTTCGAGCCACCTTGACAGGTGTTGTCGGTTTTCTGTACTCAACTCGAGCTGTAGGACAATTACAGAGCTGGTACGCACAGAAGCCGATTCAGAATCATCAGGCGCGTTCGTCGGTTGCATCGAGAGGTCTGCACTTGGTCTGCTACTCGAAGCAGGCCCGCAAACCTATTCGTATTCGACCGATTCTTTTTCGAAGTGTTGTTGAATTTCTTTACTTAACTCGAGCTGCAGATGAACTTGAGAGTTTTTCCGCACGTAAGTCGGAATGAATCATGAGGCGCGCTAGTCTAGAGTATCTAGACGCTTGGCTTGGGTCTGCTATAAGCGCAGACGCCAAACAACGAGTCATACTATTTGTGTTTTCCTTGTGATGGAATTCGTCTTCTGGACTGAACTCGAGGTGCAGATGAGCTTGAGAGCTCGTAGACATTCGGGAAGTTATCATCATGCGCGCCATTCGAAAGTATCTGGACACCCGCGCTCAGTTTGCTATTAGCGCTAGGGCCGAACACCGATTCGCGCTCTGCTACTTCCATGGAAATGGTACTGTTTCCTTGGATTTACTCGTGCTGCAGATGAGCTACAAAGCTGTTCAGCACAGCAATGGAAAGGGAATCATCAGGGGCAATATCGACATGTATCTGGACGTCTGAGATCAGTCCGCTATCAGCTCTCGGGCTGAAAAAATATTCGTTCTCTGCGAACTCTTCGGCCATAATATATGGCAAGGAAGCTCTACGAGTCTCCCGGCGGTAAGAAAGGTTGACGGTTTACCGACGGCGCCCAGTTGGCCGACCCGACCTCAAGAGACAATGTGACGACTTGGGGTCGAGTTTTGTATCTTTCTGCAAATTTTGAAAATTCGTTTTCAAGAGCTGGTATTTTTCTCACGTGTACTGGGTTATGCCGCGTCTGCCAGTCAAATTCTCAGGTCCGTAGCTGCAGTATTACGATCAAAACACTTGAGGGAACAGACGTTGGATGAAAACCGAAAAACGTATTTTCCGAGCTTTTTTCTTCACGCTTGAGAAAGCTTGTCCAGTGTGTTTCGAGCAGCGCCGCGCGAGAAGAGCTGTGCGAGGCTCCGGGCGGTTAGCTGGTTGACGGTTCACCGCCGGATCCCAGTTGGCCATCCCGGCCCGGGCGGACAATGTGACAACCTGGCGTCGGTTTTTCGACGATTGTGAGAGATTTGAAAATTCGTTTCGGAAGCCACTATTTTTGTAACGTGGAGTGGGTTGTGCCGCGTTCGCCTGTCAAATTCTCAGGTCCGTAGCTGCAATATTACTGTCAAAAAACGTGGAAGAACCGTTGGCAGTCGGAATTTTTTTCCCAAATCATAATGGTTTCTTGCATTCGACAACAGCATGCAGCAATATACATTACTCCAGTATTTCTCTGGACATGGCGCGATGGCCTGTTCAATGTCGAGATCTTGAGCTGTAATTTAAACACAAAGCTTGATGGACAATCTTAGTACTACACTGAAGTATTTTTTGAATTATTGGAAGGCCAATATTCACCTGAGCTGTCTGGTCGACATCTGATCACTATTGCGCCACTCGAGAGCTCTACGAGGGTCCTAGCGGTAACCTGGTTGACGGTTTACCGCCGGCTCCCATTTCGCCAGACCTTCTCACGCCCTTCGGGCACCCAGCTATCCGGTTTTTGGACCGCACCAGTACCTCGTAGAGCTCTTCGGTGCGATGAGGTAGAGGAGCTGCGGCGTGGGGTGGAGCTAGTTGACCGATCCTGTCAGGGCGAACCACGCGGTAACCTAAGGTTTTTTTTTGGTTGTTGTTGTTGTTGTTGTTTTTAATAGATACATAGATTTTGAGAAATTAGAGGAATCGTTTTGAGAACAAGAATTTTTCTCACGTCTGGCAGATTATGCAACGTCTGCCTGTGCAATTCTCAGGCCCGCAGCTCCAGCCCTACTATCACAGGAGGAACCGACTTCAACTTGGTATGAAAAAAATGTTTTGTTTGGTGAGATTTCGAGAAATTCGACCAGTCTTGTGAGAGACCAACATTTGTTCATTCAATGTTGGATCGCCAATGCGCTGGCTGGTGAAATTCTCAGCTGCAGTATTTCCTTCAATTCACTTTCAGGAACCAACATTGAAAATGAAAGTTTTTGAAGACATTCGAGATATTGAAGCAATTTTCAAAAAATCTGGCGATTCGCGTAGGAATGAAGTTTCTCTGCAACTACAATAGCCCCTGTTCTGTTCGCTTGGAATTATCAGGAGTTAAAAGGTCTCTAGCTGCTGCACTCAAAAGTATGCGTGCAAGTGCCTTGCTTGTGAATCCAAAAAACAGTGCCCCCTAGTGTTCAAGCAGATATTCCAGGAAGCTTACCGACTCCATTGACAGCACTTCTACGCGTGCACGGAGCTCCACGAAGTTCCCGGCGGCAACCTGCTCGACGGCTTACCACGGGCATCCTGTTGCCCCCCAACTCGGCTGATTAGAGCATACTACCTCTCCCCCTGTCCACCTGCTTGGTGGACATTCAGAGTAGCTAAGACCAGACGAGAGAGGCCACCCACCTGGCCGCGAGGTCAACTGGGAGCCGGCGGTGAACCGTCAACTTTGGTTACCGCCGGGATCTCGTAGAGCGTCCATGCGATATACATGAATGACATGCCGGCGCGGCAATCTCGCATTCCGCGCGCTGATGACGGGGGGGAGGAGGAGGGGGAAGAGAAGGAAGAGAATGAGTAAGAGGAGCAGGAGCAGATGGAGGCGGAAGAGAAAGAGGAGGAGGCGGAGGAAGAGAAGGAGGAGTAGGAGGAGGAAGAGGAGGAGAGGGGCAAGGCAAAAGAGGAGGAGGAGGAGAAAAAAGAAAACGAGACGACGTCTCGACACCGCAGGCGAATGTAACTGGTGACCTCCTGCTTCGGAAAATGGCTCCACAGCCAACCCACAACTCCAAAAAGGTAAAGATAAGGTCTATCATCTCTAAAGAAAGAGCAGAATACGAAGAGTTGGTTGGTTCCAGCTCCGGTGGCAGACCGGTTTTAGGCATCTAGATACTGGTGTCCTTCCGATTGCTGTGCCGAACAGCTCTGTAGCTCATCTGCAGCTCGATTTAAGCTAAGAAGCTTAGATCATTTCATAAAAATGGAGAGTACACATAGTTTGTGAGTCCAGCTCGTTCAGGCATCTTGATACTTGAGACTAACGCTTCTGATGATGTTTGTTCGATTGCTGTGCCAAAAAGCTCTCTAGCTCATCTGCAGCTCGATTTAGGTCAAGAACATCATCAGCATCATCGGAAAAAACCGATAAAGAAAAAAAAACAGAGTACAAATAGTGGTTGGTCCTGGCTCTAGCACAAGACCGATTTTGCCCATCTAGACACTTGAGACTAGCGCTCCCGAAGATGATTTTCGGATGCTTGTGCCGAACAGCTCTGTAGCTGATCTGCAGCTCGAATTGAGATGAAAATCGCGATCATCTCAAAAACTGAAGAAGTACGAACAGTTTGTTTGATTCCAGCTCTGGTAGCAGACCGGGTTCAGGCAGCTAGATACTTCAGACTAGCAAGCCTGATGATTCCCGTTCGATTGATGTGCCGAACTGCAGCGCATCTGCAGCTCGAGTTCTGTTAAGAAACCAGTAGTGGACCCCCAAACACACGCAACAACACAAAAACACACCCAAACAAAAAACAAAAAAAAAGGTTTGGTCCTAGCTCTAGTGGCAGACTGGTTTCGGTCATCAGGACACTTGAGACTAGCGCTCCTGATGAGTATCTTTCCATCGCTGTACCGAACAGCGCTGTGGCTCATCTGCGGCTCGAGTTCAGTGAAGAAACCCGACAGCACCTGTCGAGATGACACAAAATTGCTGATCCCTTTCGAATGTTTTTTGAATAATACCTACCCGATGGACTGATATTGAGATGTCGAGGGGGAATAAGATCTAAGATGGGTAGAGGATCTCCAGTCTAGTCGGTAGCAAGGGGGGCGGGCGTTTGGGGGGCAGGCGAAGTCTCATCGATCCAAACGATCAGGAAGGCGACAGTCTAAGCTCTGACGAGCATCCGAAGTCACGCACGCACGCACGACGCACACCACAGAAGGATAGCATTAGAGCAACAATCACTTCTTCACATCATCTCCAAACCGAAACATCATCTCGGCATTAGTCATTGCCGAAGTTGGCATAATCGAGAACGCCGCATACCTTGTAAAGCTCTTCGACGAGATGAGCTAAGAAGAATTCGGGCGAGGGGTGGAGCTAGTTGGCCGACCCGGCCAGAACGGACACTGTGGTGACCTGAGGTTTCTTTTTTTTTTCAAGATTCTGAACGATTTGAAAATTCGTTTTGAGAATCCAGATTCTTTCTCCCTGCAGTCGATCATGGCGCGCTGCACGGTGCAATCCCCAGGGCTGTAGGCGCAGTATTTCGACCAAAACATTCCCGGAACCGACGTCGTATAAAACTCTCTCACAATATCTGCCCAACCGCCCCAAAGCTCCCAGATTGTCCGCCCCGGCTAGGTGGGCCAACTAGCTCCACCCCGCGCCTGAATTCCTCTAGCCCGTCGATGCCGAAGAGCTCTACGAGGTATTCGAGACCGCTCTTCCCCGGGCCGCTTTTTGTACACCCCCATTGACCATGCAGGGCACAAGGCGGCCTGCCCTTCAGTTCGACCACACTTACAGAAAATGGAACGTGCGTGCAGATGCGCTTACTCACACGGCCCACTGTGGGCCACCAGTGTGTCGGTAAATAGACAGGGCCGTACGTCCCACAGGTAGATCAGGTGTTTCGCGCGTGTGCCATCAGATCTGAATTCGATGGTAGCGTTTCTTGCGACGGCATGGGAGTCGGTTGCTGGAATCAGGTTGGGCGTCTACCGAGAGTCGCAAGGCAACCATTCAGCCACGAGATTATCTGGACAGAGGTGTATAACTGGGGGCCCTCGGTAAACCGCCAACCAGGTTTTTTGCGGTTTGCGGTCTCGCGGTCAGGCCCTCATGGGGCAGCGAGCGGGCTCAGAAAGAGCACAGAAAAACAGCAACACTGCCAATCCAGGATGGCTGGGACCCTCGTAGAGCTCTCACATCAAAAAAAAAAACGTCCAGATGACTAGTATTTTTCCAGATTTATACGGGAACGCTTTTTTCGTGGGTTGTCGGCCTCAGGATCTGCACAGCAACACCTTTTCGCGCCGTCTCGAGTCCGAAATACGCTTGTACACCCCGCGGCAAGACAATAATCGTCTGCTCATGGATTGAAGAACGAATAGATTGAATAACGCGCGCCTTGGAACTGGGAGCCGGCGGTAAACCGTCAACGAGGTTACCACCGGGACCCTCTTAGAGCTCTGAACACGTAGACAAGCATTCAGAACACGACATAATCGCGCTTCCGAATGACAGCTAGAAAACTCGTACAATCTACGTTTTAAGTTTTACACGACGTCGGCTCCTCAAAATGTTTTGATCGACGTACTGCACCTACAGCCCTGAGAACTGCACCATCGAGAGCGCCATGATCGACTGCAGGGAACCAAACCCTGAGTTCTCAAACCAAATGTTCAAATCTCTTACATTCTTTGAAAAACAACCCCTAGGTCATCATTCTGTCCGTTCTGGATGGGTCGGCCACCCAGCTCCACCCTGCGCCCGAATTCCTCTTAGCTCATCTCGCCGAAGAGCTCTACGAGGTTTTTAAACTAACCAACACCCACAACTTCGTTCGAAGTCCGTCAACGTCCTGCCAAATGTACACTCTTTGGCAAACTCCTGTCTTCCGCCAAATCTACACACTCCTACGCTGGCGTTTTTGCCTTTGCCTTTGCGGGCAATTCTTCCACATGACGACGAACCTCTGAACTCAGACTCCCGCTTCGCAAGAGCATCTGGTGAAGGAGCTCCCGACGATGGGACATATAGAACAGATGACGATGACGACGATGGAACACGATCGCAATGTACAACCCCCCTACAACCCATCGGGTGTAGCTTTGGCACCCCATCGCGAGACGGGCTGCGACATGCCTTCTCGCTTCGCTTCGCCCGTCTACTGCCCTCCTGAGTGTCAGCTGCGTCAAAACGTACACGTTTAGCTCGCCCCGGGGCGCCCGAACAAGAAACATCCAGGGATACTGAAGCAATGCGCGACTGAGTAGCACGCTTCGAAAGACGGATCTTCTCTTTCTTCCGAACCTCCCACTTGAAACGTCCCAGGAAACTGATACAAACGGTGACTCTGTAGCATATTAGGGGGCCGACGGTGCACCGTCAATCAGGTCACCGCCGGGGCCCTCGTAGAGCTCTCAACACGCAAATGAGGGCACAGATGACGAGAAGAGAGCGGTCTCGAATGTCAGCTGTTCTAATGGCAATACTGCAGCTACGGACCTGAGAATTTCACTGGCATGCGCGGCATAACCCACTACAGGTGCAAATAATGCTTCAACTATATGGTTCGCTTCCTCCTTTCGCTAAACTCACGAAACTATAGTCATCTCGATAACTGCATCCCGACGGCCGCTTGTTCCCCCTAGTCTTGGCGAGCTACGCTGCAGCTAGAGTCCCGAGACTTGCGTCGCCGAACGCCCCATGATCCATTACAGGGAATGAGAATCCATCACGCGTGCCAGTCTACAGTATCCAAGTGTCTGGGCTCGGTCTGCTACCAGAGCTGGGTCAGAAAAGCTATTAGTACTCTGCTACTTTTTGAGATGGTAATTATTTTCTTGACTTAACTCGAGCTGCAGGTTAGCTACAGAGCTATTTGGCACAACAGTAGCAATAAACTAATCAGAAGCGTCACTTAATCTAGTCGCCCGAACTCGGTCTGCTACCAGGGCTGGGCCCGAAGAACTACTAGTACTGTGGTATTTTTTCCAAAGATGATGATTGTTTTCTTGACTTATCTCGAGCTGCATATTAGCTGTAGTACTGTTTAGCACAGGAATCGAAAGACCACCATCAGGCGCGCTAGTCTCAAGTATCTAACTAAACGTCTCAACTCGATGTGCTACCAGAGCTGGGTCCGAAAAACTATTAGTACTCTGCTAATTATTTTAAGAGATGCTGGTAAATGCTTTAATGTATCTCGAGCTGCAGAGCTGTTTGGCGCAGCAATCGGAAAGGAACAATCAGACGCGCTAGTTTCAAGTATCCAGATGCCCGAACTCATCGCGCTGCCAGAGTTGAGACTAGACAACTATCCGTGCTCTAGTATTTTTCATAGATGTGGATACCTTTCTTGATCCTTCCCCTCCTTTTCCTCCTTATGCTCCTTCTGCTCCCTTCTCTTTCTCTTTCTCGCCCTCCTCATCCTTTCTCCTCGCTCCTTCTCCTCCTCCAGTCCTCCTCCATGAAAACGCGCCCTCGCCCGCGCGGAATGCGAGATTGCCGCGCCCGCATTGCGCGAGGAAGCTCTACGAGTTCCCCGTGGCAACCAAGGTTGACGGTTTGCCGCGGGCTCCCAGTGAAAGTCGATATCAAACCTTGACTTGCGGTTTCTGAATGAAAGTGAACGGTGATCTGGCCAGAGTCTGCGCCGGAGCCGAAGCGGGAGTCGCAGCGGAGGCTTGGGCCGGGGCCGAAGCCTAACTCGAAGTCAAACTTCTCTTCTTTTTTGAGTGCTGTCACTGGGGGCCGGTGGTAAACCGTCAACCTTGGTCGCCGCCGGGAACTCGTGGGGCTTCCTCGTGCAGCGCGGGCGCGGCAATCTCGCATTGCGCGCGCGAGGGCGCGGTCTCATGGAGGAGGACGTGGAGGAGAAGAAGGAGTGATGAGTAAGAGAGATAGAGCAGGGCGAGGAAGAGAAGAGGGATGAGGAGGAGCAGGAGGAGGATAAGGAGGGGGGCATCGTCATCTCTGGAAAAATTCATAGAGTACGAATCGTTTTCTGGTTCCAACTCAGAAAGCCTGACGAGTTCGGGCATCTGGGTACTTGAAACTAGCGCGTCTGATGAATTCCTTTCGATTCTGTGCCACGCAGCTCTGTGGCTCCTCTGCAGCTCGAGTTACCCCGAGAAAATTACCATCATCGTTCTGAATCTAGCAGAATACGCATAGTCCTTCTGACCCAGCTCTGGTAGCACACCGAATTCAGGCGTCTAGATAATTGAGACTAGCGCTTCTTATAATTCCCCTTCGCCTTATGTGACGAACAGCTCTGTAGCTAATGTCCAGCTCGAGTTAAGTCAAGAGAACCGTCACCATATCTAAAACAATGTATATATATATATAGAAAAAGAAAAAGAAAATAAACAAGACAAACAACCAGAGTACGAATATTTGCTCGAACCCACTCTGATAGCAGATCGAGTTTTGGCGTCTCCATACTTCAGACTAGCGCGTCTGCTGATTTCCTTTTCGATTGCTGTGCCGGACAGTTCTGTAGCTCATCTGCAACTCCAGTTTAGTCAAGAAAAGCATCACCATCCCAAAAAAAAAAAGATACAGAGTAAGAATTGTTTTTTCGGACCCAGCTCTGATGGCAGACCGAGTTCAGGCGTCTAGATACTTTAAGCTAGCGCGCCTGATGATTTCCTTCCAATTGCTGTGCCGAACAGTTCTGTAGCTTATCTTCAGCTCGAGTTCAGTCAAGAAAACCATCACCATTTCTACAGAAAAATAGCAGAGTACGAACAGTTTGTTCGGCCCCAGCTCTGATAGCAGACCGAGTTCAGGGGTCCAGATACTTTAGAATAGCGCATGCTAATTTCCTTCCGATTGCTGTGCCAAACAGCTCTGCGGTTCATCTGCAGCTCGAGTTAAGTCAAGAAGCTCATCATCATCTCCATAATAACTAGTAGAGTACGAATAGTTTCGCAGACCTAGCTCTGGTAGCAGACCGAGTTCAGACATCAAGATGCTTGAGACTTACGCGCCTGGCGGTTTTAGATCGATTAGGTGTGCCTATCAGCTCTGAAGCTCTCCTACAGCTCGAGTTAAGTTGAGAAAACCAACAGCACCTACCAAGACGACACAAAACAGCCGATCCCGCCCCAGTGCTTTTTGGCAGTAGTAGGTACCCGATCGACCTGAGATTCAGATGGCGAGCGGGAAGAAGATCGAAGATGAGGAGAAAAAATATTAGAGTTCCACCGAATCATTGAATTCGAGAGATTGAATCTAAACCGAGCAAACTTATGCAAAACTTCCGTCGATATATTTTTGCCAACTAGCACCCCAGCGCGCCGGAATTGCTCCTCAAGCTTCGCCGCTGACGCTCTTAGGAAGCTCTACGAGTCATGTTTTCGTGTTGCTTTTAGCAGGATAAAGGTGTAATTTACTACAGTAATTAATTGCAAGCATCTTTCCGAGATCACGATGATTCGAGCAGTTTGAGATACAATCATGCGCGCATAAGTTGCAGTTGTTTTTATTCGCTCTATCTGGAACATTTTTGGCTCAGCATGGACTTGAAGGCGCCGAGCGTGAATGTGCAAGTGCTGCCCACTTTGACTAGGTGGTTTAAAGTTGGTTTCAAAGTGGCTTTGAAACTCAAGGTCAGAGTAGACGGACTCGACTTTGACTTTGACTTTCGTTCGACCCCCACTCTTGCGACCTCCGGATTGACTTCGACCTTCGTCCAAACCTTAATATTCGCTTGAAAACTGGAAGCCAGCGGTAAAGCGTCAACCTTGATTTTTGCGCATTGCGTGTCGCCACAGCAGGGTCGGGTAACCGCCCAGGCGAGAGCCACGCAAGGAGGCCTAGCAGGCCGCCAAACGCAGGCGACCCTCCACTCCCTGAAGGAGTTCTCGGGCAAACTCTATTCAGCAGCAGTGATGGTTTTTGTGTACTTTCTTTTCTCTGTTTTCCCCTTATAGATGATCATGCGTTTCTTGGTGTATCTCGAGCTTTAGATGAGCTACAGAGCTGTTCTGTGCAGGAATCGAACGCGCATCATCAGACGCGTCGTCAGAAGGCCCGAACTGGGTCTGCTACCAGAGCTCGGTCGGAAACTATCTGTACTCTTTTTCCCCACTCCCTTATATATGCTAGGAGCCGGCGGTGAGCCGTCAACCTTGGTTACCGCCGGGAACTCGTAGAGCTGTCTCGTGCAACGCGGGCGCGGCAATCTCGCATTGCGCGCGCGAGGGCGCGGTCTCATGGAAGAGGACGTGGAGGGGGAGAAGGAGTGAGGGAAAAGCATCTCTGGAACAAAAATAATAGACATACCAGACCCAGTGGAGGCGTCTGGGCACTTTTCGCTAGCGCGCCTGTTGATGTCCTTGCGATTGCTGCGCCGAACAGCGTAAAGGAGACCAGCACCATCTCCAAATACCTAGTAGAGTATAATAGTTTTTGGGCCTCAGGGCTGATGTCAGACCGAGTTCAGGCGTCTAGAATTTGAACGGCGCGTCTCAGTATTCCGGCGGTAAACCGTCAACCAGTTTACCGCCGGGACCCTCGTAGAGCTCTGTAGCGACCGAATCAGTTCCCAGATAACAGGAGCAACACATTTCTGAATATGGGCTTGAAAACTGAAAAGATTTTCCGGGTTTTACATGACGTCAGTTCCCCCTAGTCCTTTGATCGACATAATGCGGCTAGAGCCCTGAGAATTGCACCATCAAGCGCGCCAAGATCGACGCAGAGGATGAAGATCTGGATTCCCAAAACGAATTTCAAAATCTTTCAGAATCTTCGAAAAACCGACCCCAGGTCACCACGTTGTCCGCCCGGGCCGGGTTGGCCAACTGGGAGCCGGCGGTAAACCGTCAACCAGGTTACCGCCGGAAGCCTCGTATAGAGCTCTTGTCTCGCGCGGCGCTGCTCTGAACACATGGAGAAAGCTTTCTTTAGCGAGATTTGAAAAATTATCCTGGCGAAGGACCCAACCATGTGCAGTTGTGAATATCGCATTGCGGGTGCCGCTTTCGGTGGAGCTCCCTGTGGGGCCACGAAACGCTGTGCTGGGTGGGGGTGACGCATGCGGGCGGCACCACTGGGGCCTTCGGTGGAGGTCCCTGTGGGGCCACGAAACGCTGTACTCGGCGGGGGTGACGCATGCAGGCGGCACCGCTGGGGCCGTCGGTGGAGCTCCCTGTGGGGCCACGAAACGTTGTGCTGGGTGGGGGTGGCGCATGCGGGCGGCACCACTGGGACCTTCGCTGGAGCTCCCTGTGGGGCCACGAAATGCTGTGCTGGGGTGGGGGTGACGCATGCGGGCGGCACCACTGGGGCCTTCGGTGGAGGTCCCTGTGGGGCCACGAAACGCTGTGTTTGGTGGAGGTGCCGAAATGGGTGTGCGGGACGAATGCGAGCGGTGGCACTGGGGCCTTCGGTGGAGCTCCCTATGGGGCCACGAAGCGTGCGAAGGGTGTGCCGAAATGGGTGTGGCTGACGCATGCGGGTTGGGGCCACGTAGCGTGTGAGGGGGGTGCCGAATTGGATGTGGCTGACGCATGCGGGCGGCGGCACTGCGGCCTTCGGTGGAGCTCCCTATGGGGCCACGAAAGCGTGTGAGGGGTGTGCCGAATTGGGTGTGGCTGACGCATGCGGGCGGCAGCACTGGGGCCTTCGGTGGAGCTCCCTATGGGGCCACGAAACGTGTGAGGGGTGTGCCGAATTGGGTGTGGCTGACGCATGCGGGCGGCAGCACTGGGGCCTTCGGTGGAGCTCCCTATGGGGCCACGAAACGTGTGAGGGGTGTGCCGAATTGGGTGTGGCTGACGCATGCGGGCGGCAGCACTGGGGCCTTCGGTGGAGCTCCCTATGGGGCCACGAAACGTGTGAGGGGTGTGCCGAATTGGGTGTGGCTGACGCATGCGGGCGGCAGCACTGGGGCCTTCGGTGGAGCTCCCTATGGGGCCACGAAACGTGTGAGGGGTGTGTCGAATTGGGTGTGGCTGACGCATGCGGGCGGCAGCGCTGGGGCCTTCGGTGGAGCTCCCTATGGGGCCACGAAACGTGTGAGGGGTGTGCCGAAACGCAGCAGCGAACGGTGTGTGGCTGACGCATGCGGGCGGCAGCGCTGGGGCCTTCGGTGGAGCTCCCTATGGGGCCACGAAACGTGTGAGGGGTGTGCCGAATTGGGTGTGGTGACGCATGCGGGCGGCAGCACTGGGGCCTTCGGTGGAGCTCCCTATGGGGCCACGAACGTGTGAGGGGTGTGCCGAATTGGGTGTGGCTGACGCATGCGGGCGGCAGCACTGGGGCCTTCGGTGGAGCTCCCTATGGGGCCACGAAACGTGTGAGGGGTGTGCCGAATTGGGTGTGGCTGACGCATGCGGGCGGCAGCACTGGGGCCTTCGGTGGAGCTCCCTATGGGGCCACGAAACGTGTGAGGGGTGTGCCGAATTGGGTGTGGCTGACGCATGCGGGCGGCAGCACTGGGGCCTTCGGTGGAGCTCCCTATGGGGCCACGAAACGTGTGAGGGGTGTGCAGAATTGGGTGTGGCTGACGCATGCGGGCGGCAGCACTGGGGCCTTCGGTGGAGCTCCCTATGGGGCCACGAAACGTGTGAGGGGTGTGCCGAATTGGGTGTGGCTGACGCATGCGGGCGGCAGCGCTGAGGCCTTCGCTGGAGCTCCCTATGGGGCCACGAAACGTGTGAGGGGTGTGCCGAATTGGGTGTGGCTGCCTCCTCCTCCTCCCTCCCTATGTGACCACGAAACGTGTGAGGGGTTTGCCAAAGTGGGTCTGCGGCGCCATGTGGGGTGCGCCACTTGGACCTGAGATGGAGCTCCATGTGGGGCCACGAAACGTGTGAAGGGGTGCCATGCGAACTGCGCCACTGGGACCTTAGGTGCAGCTCCCTAAGGGGCCACGAAACGTGTGAGGGGTGTGCCAAAAAGGGGCGGTGGCGCCATGCGAGCTGCGCCGCTTGGACCTCAGGTGGAGCTCCCTGAGGGGCCACGAAATCTGTGAGGGGTGTGCCGAAATGCGGCGGTGGCGCCATGCGAGCTGCGCCACTTGGACCGTAAATGGAGCTCCCTATGGGGCCACGAAGCGTGTGAGGGGTGTGCCAAAAAGGGACGGTGGCGCCATGCGAGCTGCGCCACGTGGACCTTAGGTGGAGCTCCCTATGGGGCCACGAAGCGTGTGAGGGGTGTGCCAAAAGGAGCTCCCTGAGGGGCCGCGAAATCTGTGAGGGGTGTGCCAAAATGGGGCGGTGGCGCCATGCGAGCTGCGCCACTTGGACCTCAGGTGGAGCTCCCTGAGGGGCCACGAAACGTGTGAGGGGTGTGCCAAAATGGGGCGGTGGCGCCATGCGAGCTGCGCCACTTGGACCGTAAATGGAGCTCCCTATGGGGCCACGAAACGTATGAGGGGTGTGCCAAAATGGGCGTGCGGGACGCATGCGGGCACGCCCACTGGGACCTTCGGTGGAGCTCCGTATGGGGCCACGAAGCGTGCGAGGATGGCGACGAGGACAACGATGATGGTGATGACGACGATGATGGTGATGATGACGATGATGGTTATGATGGCGTCCATGATGTTGATGCTGATGACGATGATGATGATAATGATGATGATAATGATGATGATGGCGATGATGATGATGATGATGACGATGAGGATTATAGGAGGGGAGAGGAGGCGGAGGAGGAGAGGAGGAGGAAGGAGACGCGGGGCACCGTCTCTTCAAAACGAGGACCCAACACCACAGGATGGTTGGGAAAAAACTCGAAACAAAACGATTTTCGATTCGGATCCGGCGGTGAATCGTCAACCAGATAGCCGCCGGGAGCGTCGTAGAGCTCTTTTCTTTCGCGGCGCTGCTCGAAACACATAGAAGAGCTTTCTCAAGGGTGTGCTGAGAAACTCGAAAAAAATAAGTTTTTTACTTTTTCCCTAAAGTTGGTTCCGTCAGGTGTTTTGATAGTAATACTGCAGCTACAGACCTGAGAATTGCACTGGCAGGCGCGGCATAACCCACTACAGGTGCGAAGAATTTGATTTATCAAAATGAATTGTCAAATATCTTTCAAATCTTACCAAAACCGACCCAAACTGGGAGCCGGCGGTAAACCGTCAACCTTGGACACCGCCGGGAACTCGTAGAGCTTCCTCGTGCAATGCGGGCGCGGCAATCTCGCATTGCGCGCGCGAGGGCGCGGTCTCATGGAAGAGGACGTGGAGGAGAAGAAGGAGTGAGGGAAGAGCATATCTGGAACGGGAATAATACACATACCAGGCCCAGGGGAGGCGTTTGGACACTTTGAGCTAGCGCGCCTGTTGATTTCCTTCCGATTGCTGCGCCGAACAACGCAGAGAAAACCATAACCATCTCCAAAGAACTAGCAGAGTATAAATAGTTTTTCGGCCCCAGCGCTGGTAGCAGACCGAGTTCAGGCGTCTAGATATTTGAAAAAGCGCGCCTGAGTAGTTCCTTCCGATTTTTGTGCCACAGAGAGCTGTGTAGCTCATCTGCAGCTCGAGTTAAGTCAAGAAAACCATCACCATATTAAAAAAATAGCAGAGTACGAATAGTGTTTCGGCTCCAGCGCTGATAGCAGACCGAGTTGATGCGTCTAGATACTTCGAACTGGCGCGCCTGATTATTTCCTTCCCATTGCTGTGCCAAACAGCTCTGCAGCTCATCTGCAGCTCGAGTTAAGTCAAGAGAAGCATGACGATCTCCAAAAAATAGCAGAGTACGAATAGTGTTTCGGCTCCAGCGCTGATAGCAGACCGAATTCAGGCGTGTAGATACTTCAGACAATCGCGCCTGGATGCTTCATTCGAACGCGCCTGACGAGTCTAGATCGATTACGCGTGCCTACCAGCTCTGTAGCTGCCCTACAGCTCGAGATAATTGAAGAAAACGGACAGCACCTGTCAAGATGACGCGAAACAGCCGATCCCGCCGGAGTGCGTTTTGGCAGTAATAGGTACCCGATCGAGCTGAGATAAAGACAGCGAGCGGGAATGATATCAGAGATGAGAAGAACAAATCTTAGAGCTCTAACGACCTGTCGAATTTCGAGAAATCGAATTTAAACAAGTCCAAAACTGGCGCCGGCGGTGAACCGTCAACCTGGTCACCGCCGGGAACCTCGTAGAGCTCCTTGCACGCGTGAGAGTGCTCGGAATCGAAGCAGAGAACTAAAATGCAGATTTTCTTAAATATTTATTGTTCTATTTTTTGATCGCAACGTGAGGTCGATTCCGGGAAGTGAACAGATAGTAAAACTGCATCTACATAGCTGAGCTGCTCTCAGAACGTATCTTATATGATTATTTTCAGCTCAAAAATCTGCTTTCGCAATATGACCACTCAAATATATTTCAAATCTTAAGAAAACAGAGCCCAAGTCACCACATTGTCCGTTCTGGTCGGGTCGAACAACTAGCTCCACCCTGCGCCCGAATTTCCCTTAGCTCATCTTGCCGAAGAGCTCTACGAGGTATTCCCAAAACTTCCGCCGATATTTTTTGCCAACTAGCCCCCCAGCGCGCCAGAATGACAAGTCTAGCTTCGCCGCTAACGCTCTGAGGGGAGCTCTACAAGTCAGTTGTCACATTGTCCCTTTTGAGCGGGTCGACCAATGGGATCCGGCGGTAAACCGTCAACCAGGTAACCGCCGGAAGCCTCGTAGAGCTCTCTTCTCACGCGGCGCTGATCGGAACGCATGAAAGAAGCTTCCTCAAGGATGAGCCAAGAAACTCGAAAAATTATGTTTTTCAGTTTTTCCCAAAGTCGGTTCCCGCAAGTGTTTTGATAGTAATACTGCAGCTACGGGCCTGAGAATTGGACTGGCAGACGCGGCATAACCCACTACAGGTGAGAAAAATCTGGTTCCTCAGAATGAATTGTCAAATATCTTTCAAATCTTAGCAAAACCGACCCCAAGTCACCACATTGTCTCTTTAGGTCGGGTCTGCCAACTGGGAGCCGGCGGTGAACCGTCAACCAGGTTACCGCAGGGAGCCTCGTAGAGCTCTTTTCTCACACGGCGCTGCTCGGGTGGAAACATGGAGGGAGCTTTCTCAAGCGCAAGCCCAAAATCTCGAAAAAACATTTTTTTTTGTATTTTCATCGAAAGTCGGTTCCCCCAAGTGTTTTGACAGTATTACTGCAGCTACGGACATCAGAATTTCACTAGCAGGCGCGGCATAACCCACTACAGGTGCGAAGAATTCCATTTCTCAGAATGAATTTCAAAATCTCTCACAATCTTCGAAAAAAACCGACCCCAGATTGACGCTTGGTAGCGTCCAAAACCCGGAGAGCAAAGAGGCACTGGGAGCCGGCGGTAAACCGTCAATCAGGTTACCGCCGGGACCCTCGTAGAGCTCTGCAGAGGCCAAATCAGTTCCCAGATAACAGAGAAAACGTTTGTACACATGAGCTTGAAAACTGAAGCAATGTTTTTTCTCGGGTTTTAAAGAACATCGGTTCTCCTAGTCATTTGATCGAAAAATTGCAGCTAGAGCCCTGAGAATTCCACCATCGAACGCGCCATGACCGACTGCAGAGTATAAAGACTTCTGTTTCCGAATTTCAAAATCTCTCAGAATCTTCGAAAAACCGACCCAAAGTCACCGCGTTGTCCGCCCGGGCCGGGTTGTCCAACTGGCGCCGGCGGTGAACCGTCAACCTGGTCACCGCTTGGAACCTCGTAGAGCTCCTTGCTTGCGTAAGAGTGCTCAGAATCGAAGCAGAGAACTTCGCAGAACATGTTTTTACAATCTTCATTTTTGCATTTTTTGATGTCAATATGGGGTCGGTTCCGGGAAGTGAGCCGATAGTAAGACTCCCTCGGGAGAGCTGAGCTGCTTTCAGAACAAAGCTCATATGCTAATGCTCAGCGTAAAAATCTGCTTTCTCAAAATGAATGGTCAAATATGTTTCAAATCTTAGCAACACCGACCAAAAGTTACCACAGTGTCCGCCCGGGCCGGGTGGGCCAACTAGCTGCACCCCGCGCCGGAATGAATTCCTCTAGCTCATCGATAACGAAGAGCTCTACGAGGTACTAGCTCCACCCCGCGCCGGAATTCCTCTAGCTCATCGATGACGAAGAGCTCTACGAGGTACTTGGTGGCGTCCAACTGGGAGCCGGCGGTGAACCGTCAGCCTTGGTTACCGCCGGGAACTCGTAGAGCCTCCTCGTGCAATGCGGGCGCGGCAATCTCGCATTGCGCGCGCGAGAGCGCGGTCTCATGAAGGAGGACGTGGAGAAGAAGAAGGAGTGAGGGAAAGGCATCTCTGGAAACAAAAATAGACATGCCAGACCCAGTTCAGGCGTCTGGACACTGTAAACAAGCGCGCCTGCTGATTTCCCTCCGCTGGCTGCGCCGAAGAGCGTGAAGAAAACCGTCGCCATCTCAAAAAAAAATTAGAGTACGAATATATTCGGTCCCAGCGCTGATAGGATACCGAGTTCAGGCGTCTAGATACTTCAAACTAGCGCGCCTGATTATTTCCTGTCGATTGTTGTGCCACTTGGTAGCGTCCAAAAGCAGAGCTCTGGGGAGCTCTCCTGAAGCGCTGCAGAAGCGCTGCCAGCCGGAAGCGCCTGGACCGGCGAAGATGGGCTGCTGGCAGGCACCGCCACCGACCGGCTTCTAATCTAAAGCCCTATAGCTCTCAGAGAGCTCTTTGGGAAAACTGCTCTGTAGCTCATTTGCAGCTCGAGTTAATTCATGAAAACCAATGCCACCTCTAAAGAATTAGCAGAGTACGAGTAGTTCTTCGGCCCCAGCGCTGATAGCAGACCGAGATCAGGCAACTAGCGCCCCTGATGATAACCTTCCGATTGCGAACAGCTCTGTAGCTCATCTGCAGCGCGAAGTCAGAAAATCAATATCATCTCCAAAGAATTAGCAACATACGAACAGTGTTTCGGCCCTAGCGTGATAGCAGACCGAGATCAGTCTTGAAGCGTTCAACCGGCGCGCCTGATAATTTCATTCCGACTGCTGCGCCAAAGAGCTCTGTAACTCATCTGCAGCTCGAGTTAAGTCAAGAAAACCAATGCCATCTCAGAAAAAGTACCCTGTGACGTACCCAACCCATTTGTATCAATGGAAACGAGGAGTTGGCCGAACCTTGCATGGACAATCAACATGATGTGTAAGCTACTTGGGACACGCGCCTATGGCATGATGCGCAGGAGAACCATGCAAGAACGAGGGGCGACAGCTATAGGCTCGAAGAGGACATGGGGAGTCGGGAACGCAGAGCAGGAGAAAAACGTGCGGAAAGCCGAACCATCAGCACGGCAGCAGCAGAGGGAGGGTGACTGCAGGAGGAGAACAAGGACGAAAGCTGCGTCTAATGTGAGTCTGCGGTGGGTACCCACTGTGCTGTGCCCCTCAGCAGCCTCGAAAGTGGCGACAGTTTCACAGATCGCAGCCCCCCAGGGATGGCGAGGTCGAATTTGAATCTGAGGTGGGTGCCCACTGTGCTGCGCCCCTCAGCAGCCCTCGAAAGTGGCGACAGTTTCACAGATCGCAGCCCCCAGGGATGGCGAGGTCTAATTTGAGTCTGCGGTGGGTACCCGCTGTGCTGGGCCCCCCAGCAGGCCTCGAAAGTGACGACAATATCACAGATCGCAGCCCCCCAGAGATGGCGAGGTCTAATTTGAGTCTGCGGTGGGTACCCACTGTGCTGGGCCCCTCAGCAGGCCCCGAAAGTGGCGACAGTTTCACAGATCGCAGCCCCCCAGGGATGGCGAGGTCTAATTTGATTCTGCGGTGAGTAACTACCCACTGTGCTGGGCTCCCCAGCAGGCCTCGAAAGTGGCGACAGTTTCACAGATCGCAGCCCCCCAGGGATGGCGAGGTCTAAGTTGAGTCCGCGGTGAGTGCCCACTGTGCTGGGCCCCCCAGCAGGCCTCGAAAGTGGCGACAGTTTCACAGATCGCAGCCCCCAGGGATGGCGAGGTCTAATTTGAGTCCGCGGTGGGTACCCACTGTGCTGGGCCCTCCAGCAGGCCTCGAAGGTGGCGACAGTTTCACAGATCGCAGCCCCCCAAGGATGGCGAGGTCTAAGTTGAATCCGCGGTGGGTACCCACTGTGCTGAGCCCCCCAGCAGGCCTCGAAAGTTGGCGACAGTTTCACAGATCGCAGCCCCCAAGGGGCGGCGAGGTCTAAGTTGAGTCCGCCGTGGATACCCACTGTGCTGGGCCCCCCCAGCAGGCCCCGAAAGTGGCGATAGTTTCACAGATCGCAGCCCCCCAGGGATGGCGAGGTCTAATTTGAATCCGCGGTGGGTGCCCACTGTGCTGGGCCTCCCAGCAGGCCTCGAAAGTGGCGACAGTTTCACATATCGCAGCCCCCCAGGGATGGCGAGGTTTAATTTGAATCCGCGGTGGGTACCCACTGTGCTGGGCCCCCCAGCAGGTCTCGAAAGTGGCGACAGTTTTACAGATCGCAGTCCCCCATGAATAGCGAGGTCGAATTTGAATCCGCCGTGGGTACCCACTGTGCTGGGCCCCCCAGCAGGTCTCGAAAGTGGCGACAGTTTCACAGATCGCAGCCCCCCAGGGATGGCGAGGTCTAATTTAAATCCGCGGTGGGTACGCACTGTGCTGGGCCCCCCCCCAGCAGGCCTCGAAAGTTGCGACAGTTTCAGAGATCGCAGACTCCCAGGGATGGCGAGGTCTAATTTGAATCCGCCGTGGGTACCCACTGTACTGGGCCCCCCAGCAGCAAGGTGGCGACAGTTTCACAGATCGCAGCCCCCCAGGGATGACGAGGTCGAATTTGAATCCGCCGTGGGTGCCCACTGTGCTGGGCCCCTCAGCAGGCCCCGAAAGTGGTGACAGTTTCACAGATCGCAGCCCCCCAGGGATGGCGAGGTCTAATTTGATTCTGCGGTGAGTACCCACTGTGCTGGGCCCCCCAGCAGCCCTCGAAAGTGGCGACAGTTTCATAGATCGCAGCCCCCAGGGATGGCGAGGTCTAATTTGAATCCGCCGTGGGTACCCACTGTGCTGGGCCCCCCAGCAGCCCTCGAAAGTGGCGACAGTTTCACAGATCGCTGCCCCCCCAGGAATGGCGAGGTCCAAAGGCAGGGGGGAAGGAGGGACGGGAAGGAAGGAATGATGGAAGGAAGGTTCGCGCAAGCAGTGCTCTATTCAAAACGAGAACCCAACGCAGGAAGGTTGGGAAACCAACTCCGAGTACGTATAGTTTGGCGGGCGCTCATAGCAGAGCTAATTCAGGTGACTAGATACGCCAGACTATCGCGTCGGATGATTTCCTTCCGATTGCTGTGCCGAAGAGCTCCCTAACTCATCTACGGCTCGAGTTAAGTGAAGCAACGCATGCTCATCTCGAAAAGAAATGGTGGAGTACGAATAGTTCTGCGTACCTAGCTCAACGGTCTCAAAGGTAATGCCGGGCCAGGATGGCCGAGGCATCGAATATGGTGGAATGCTGAGCGACGTATGCGTAGGCATAGCAATATCACGAAGCGAAAGAAGAACGCCTGGAAACGATAAACGAGTGGCACCCGTGCGAAAAACCTTGCGTACAGTAGTCGCAAGTCTGGGAAAGGCACGCCAATCGACAGGACATGTCCAGGAGCTTTAATCTGGAGTATGGGGGCGCCTGAAAACAGTCTGCTACCATAACATTCTGCAACTTTTTGAGACACTTTTGTTTGCTACTCCACTAGAGCTGCATGCGAGCTGCGGCGCTGAGGTGCACACCTCCCGACAGGAAACGATCAGGAGCGTTAGTGAGCCTAGAGTATCGGGGCGTCTGAGATCGGTCTGCTACCGGAGCTGCGACTGAACAACATTTTGCGCTGCATTTTTTAAAGGCGATGTTTTTTTTTATCACACTTCATTCAAGCTGTAGGCGGGTTGCGGAGCTGAGATGCACGCCAACCGACAGGAAAGGATCACGAGCGTTAGTCCAGAGTATGAAGACGCCTCAGATCGGTCTGCTACCAGAGCTTCGACCGAACAGCTGTTTGCTCTCTTTGAATATTTGAAAGCGATATTGGTTTTCTGAAGCTGCGTAGCTCTTCTTCAAGCTCGCATCCTGTCACGATGTCAGAGGATCGAGGCCAAACGCCTCCTCCGCGATCGGGCGAGACCACGTCGTCACCGAGCTTTCGCACCCCTTTGCTGACTTATAGTCGCTGGTCAACGCGAACTCTCCATCCAGCCACCACCCTCCGCCAGAAACGCCTCCGTCGAAGGAGCCGCGGATTGCGATGGGTGTTTCTCTTGCATTTTTTTTGTTTGTTTTTTTTTTTTCTCCCCCTTCTCTCTCTCTCTCTAACTGTCTGGTATGTCTCGCAACTCCCGCGTGAGCTCATCAGCCCGCTTGTTGCCTTCACGGTCATAATGTTTCCAAATGGCACTGCCTTCCGCAGGTGTCGTACATCTATGCAAAGCACACGCCATATCAAGATAGTCAGTGATCTGGACCACCCTCTGCAGGTGCCCTAGATTGTGTACGTTCCAGGCCCCCCCTTCATCCAGTTCACCACCGTCATCGAGTCCCCCATGAGCCCCACGGCAACCCCATCCCTGCACCCAAACACGGTTTCATTTTCAAAATTTGTTGCCAACCTTTGAGCTTGCCTGTTCTTTGTTACGGGTGTGTGTTTCCTGCTGTTCCTCATCACACCCCGCGCCTCCACGACTCTCCTCAGGAAGTATGAACAGCCCCAATATCTGTTGCAACTCATGCTCCTGCAGACTCGCGGTGACAAAGTCCTTATAAACTCGGAACGTCCAAGAAAGGCGATGCCACCAATGCGGGCCTACTGCTTGCACGAAGCACGCGTCCCACGGAACGATGCCATGGCTCGCACCTCCATTCGTGTAACGTGTTATGCGAGCCCGTCTGCGCCAGTTTTTCGCAGCCGCGATGCGGCAATCGCGCAGGTATGTCCACTCGCCCAGGCCATGGGGCATCGCGGCCCGAGATAAGGTGTACGCCGCTCCCTCACAGAAAGCCGATTCATTCTGTGTGAACGCCTGGCTATCATGATCCCCCACGCACGCGTATTTAGAAGGTCGCTCCGCGCTCTCGCTGCCAACAGCCTGGCTGGGCCCCGCAGCCGCGACGCACGGCCTCTCCCCCTGGGCCCTCTGCATGGCCCTCTGTTTCAGCTGTCTCCTGTTCAGCGTCTGACCATCTTGGGTTTTTCAGAGGTAGGTGCCCACTGGCGCAGCGCGATGGAAGTCGTGATTCTTTTCAGGCGGTGCTTTACAATTCTTTCCTTGACGGGTGTGCGAGGGATCGCAGACCACGGCAAGGGGGCGTGGCCGGTGGTCGCGGTGGCGGCCGCCAGCTAGCTTTCTCGGGGCTCGAGTTCGACACGGCACAATTCGAGGAGGGCAAAGCAAAGCAGAAGGGCACATTTTTATATATAAAGTTGCTAGCGGAAGTTGTGCCTGTGGACGGTGTCGGCCTCGGCGGTCGTGCGAGTCTGGCGCCTGCCCTTCTCGTCGCGGGTCCGCCGCCCGCGCTCGCGGTTGCTGGCGCGGAGGGGTGCGTACCGCCGCGGGCGCGTGATGTTGTTCAACGGTTCTTGGTCGAGTCACTTTCAACAAGTAGCAGAAGGCAGCAGTTGCCGTGGTGGTTGGCCAGGTGGAGGCTATCGGGGCTCGCGCGGACGCTGTGGCCCGCGGAGAAAGCCCAGAGCCATTGAGGCAGATGGCCCTCTTGTTGCGTGGGTAGGGTTTCGCTGCTGCGACGCCTGTTTGGGGATGTGTTCTCAGGGGGGTCTGAGCTCCCCGTGGCCTCGTTTAACAGAGCTGCGCGTGTTATCGGAGGCCAGACGAATCATGGCTCTGTCGTGTTGAACGCGCAGCAGTCTCTGGAGCTCGACTGGTTCGCGGCAGAAGGTGGGCCATGATTTCGTTGATCTCATGAACGAGGTGGATGCCGTCATCGTGGAGGCAGTGTCCATGTGGCCGCCTGCGCTTCTCGGCGCAGCCTCTTACCGCGTGTGCAGGGCTCGTAGGGCGCAGAACATGCAGCGGAGTCGCGTGTCTGGTAAAGTGCCGATTGTCCTGCTCATGGGTGGCTTCTATGATCTAGGTCCCGTGGCTGGGCAGGGCAGGCGGTTTTCCCTGTTGGGCCGCGTTGGTCCGAACGGAGCCAACGAGCGCGTTCCAAAAGGACAGGCAATCTTTCTCCGCGGCGTGACTCATCGCATTTTCTTGTGCGAGACACATCGTTTGGAGGACCGCCTTGTCACGCCGCCCAGGCTTTGCAGTTTGGTGCCTGGATTTCTGGAGCCCATTCGGAAGGGATGCGTGCTCACGCCTCAGCAGAGGATGATGGTTCGGGGCTGGGTGGTGCGACGTGGTGGGGGCGACGAGCGGCTGAAGCAGCGGGGTGTGCGCGACGGGTGCGAGATGGCCATCGGATAGGAAGCTGTGCCTTCGCAGATGCAGTGCTGGGCCATGCGTGAGGCGAAGGAGAACGGGCAAAATCTGTTGTGCGTGCAGGGCGTGGATGTGCCCCGCCGGGGCCGGGCAATTGTAGTTTTTTCCCAACCATCCTGTGGTGTTGGGTCCTCGTTTTGAAGAGACAGCGCCCCGCGTCCCACCTCCTCTCCTCCTCCTCCTCTCCTCCTGCCGTCCGCATGCGTCCCGCACACCCATTTCGGCACGCCCCTCACACGTTTCGTGGCCCCATAGGGAGCTCCACCGAAGGCCCCAGTGCTGCCGTCCACATGCGTCCCGCACGCCCATTTCGGCACACCCCTCACACGTTTCGTGGCCCCACAGGGAGCTCCACCGAAGGCCCCAGTGCTGCCGTCCGCATGCGTCCCGCACACCCATTTCGGCACACCCCTCACACGTTTCGTGGCCCCACAGGGAGCTCCACCGAAGGCCCCATGGCTGCCGTCCGCATGCGTCCCGCACACCCATTTCGGCACACCCCTCACACGTTTCGTGGCCCCACAGGGAGCTCCACCGAAGGCCCCAGTGCTGCCGTCCGCATGCGTCCCGCACACCCATTTCGGCACACCCCTCACACGTTTCGTGGCCCCACAGGGAGCTCCACCGAAGGCCCCACGCATGCGTCCCGCACACCCATTTCGGCACACCCCTCACACGTTTCGTGGCCCCATAGGGAGCTCCACCGAAGGCCCCATGGCTGCCGTCCGCATGCGTCCCGCACACCCATTTCGGCACACCCCTCACACGTTTCGTGGCCCCACAGGGAGCTCCACCGAAGGCCCCAGTGCTGCCGTCCGCATGCGTCCCGCACACCCATTTCGGCACACCCCTCACACGTTTCGTGGCCCCATAGGGAGCTCCACCGAAGGCCCCAGTGCTGCCGTCCGCATGCGTCCCGCACACCCATTTCGGCACACCCCTCACACGTTTCGTGGCCCCACAGGGAGCTCCACCGAAGGCCCCAGTGCTGCCGTCCGCATGCGTCCCGCACACCCATTTCGGCACACCCCTCACACGTTTCGTGGCCCCACAGGGAGCTCCACCGAAGGCCCCAGTGCTGCCGTCCGCATGCGTCCCGCACACCCATTTCGGCACACCCCTCACACGTTTCGTGGCCCCACAGGGAGCTCCACCGAAGGCCCCATGGCTGCCGTCCGCATGCGTCCCGCACACCCATTTCGGCACACCCCTCACACGTTTCGTGGCCCCACAGGGAGCTCCACCGAAGGCCCCAGTGCTGCCGTCCGCATGCGTCCCGCACACCCATTTCGGCACACCCCTCACACGTTTCGTGGCCCCATAGGGAGCTCCACCGAAGGCCCCATGGCTGCCGTCCGCATGCGTCCCGCACACCCATTTCGGCACACCCCTCACACGTTTCGTGGCCCCACAGGGAGCTCCACCGAAGGCCCCAGTGCTGCCGTCCGCATGCGTCCCGCACACCAGGTGTGTGGCGTGCCGACATGGGCGTCGCGGCGCGCGGGCGCTGCCGTCGGGGTTCCCAGGGAAGCCCCCTGCAGAGGCGACGCTCAGAGTCACGAGTACCGAGAGTCACGCAGACCCAAACTGTTCACAGTCGTATACATACATTTACACTGGGCGTATCCATGCACGCATTCATGCGAATAGAATCAATCGCGCGCAGATTCATTCATAATCAGACTCGCTCGCGATCCGACTCGCACGCGCTCAAGCTTTCATATTCGGACCTATCGTCTTCGTTCGTGTTGTGTACACTGCCGCGCATTTCGGCACACCCCTCATACGGCTCGTGGCCCCATAGGGAGCGCCACCGAAGAAGATATTCACAATTGCGGTACTCTCAACTGCATATGGTTGGGCCCTTCGCCAGGCTAATTTTATGAGTTTGCTGCAGGTGACGAACATCAGCAGCGCTGGGCGCAGACTGGGCAAGCGCCCGCTGTGCCGCGGCATGTGTGCGCGGCTGACGGCAACGGTGGGGGGCGTGAGATCTCGCCCGCGCGAGTTCAAGACTCCTGGGGCAGACTGGCGCGCGAATGCGACTCACGAAGCGCACGGGCTAGGATATAACTGCTGTCATATGATGCCGCGCTGCGTCTTCGTTCAGTAAAATGGTTTCCTGGAAAACAGAAGCTTTGTCGAAGGGTTGTGCATGTAGCAGCGCGCAAGTGCCCGTGGAAGTTCAACAGGCATGGGGAAGATAATGGCCGCCGAGCCGCCAAATGTATCGCGAGCGCGCTGTGACGAAATGCCAAATTCTTCACGCTTCGCGTATCCCCACCAGCCCTGTCAAAACAGCAACTCTTGCGAAGCATGCCGACAGTCTTGTTTTTCAGGCGTGTTTCCGCCTGCCCCCGCATATCTCCCCTGTTCCTCCTTCCTCCCGCCTCCTTGTGCATCCTCCTTGTGGTGGGGGCGGGAGAAGGGCGAGGCGGAGGAGGAGGGAGAGAAAACGCTCCTCGTGGTTTGAGTCGTTTGGGGTTTCTCGTCCTGGTGTGAGTCGTTCGGGCCCTTCTTCCTGTTGTGAGTCGTTCGGGCTCTTCGTGGTGTGAGTCGTTCGGGCTCTTCGTCCTGGTGTGTCGTTCGGGCTTCTCGTGGTGTGAGTTGTTCGGGCTCCTCGTCCTGGTGTGAGTCGTTCGGGCCCCTCCTCCTGGTGTGGCTCGTTCGGGCTCCTCGTGGTGTGAGTCGTCCGGGGCCCTCGTCGTGGTGTGAGTCGTTCGGGCTCCTCGTGGTGTGAGTCGTTCGGGCGCCTCGTCCTGGTGTGAGTCGTTCGGGCCCCTCCTTCTGGTGTGAGTCGTTCGGGCTCTTCGTGGTGTGCGTCGTTCGGGCCCCTCGTCCTGGTGTGAGTCGTTCGTGCTCCTCGTTGCGTGAGGCGTTCGGGCACCTCGTCCTGTAGATGATGTAGTAGTAGTAATAGTAGTAGTATTAGTAGTAGTCGTAGTAGTAGTAGTTAGTAGTAGTAGTAGTAGTAGTAGTAGTAGTAGTAGTAGTAGTAGTAGTAGTAGTAGTAGTAGTAGTAGTAGTAAGTAGTAGTAGTAGTAGTAGTAGTAGTAGTAGTAGTAGTAGTAGTAGTAGTAGTAGTAGTAGTAGTAGTAGTAGTAGTAAGTAGTAAGTAGTAAGTAGTAGTAAGTAGTAGTAGTAGTAGTAGTAGTAGTAGTAGTAGTAGTAGTAGTAGTAGTAGTAGTAGTAGTAGTAGTAGTAGTAGTAGTAGTAGTAGTAGTAGTAGTAGTAGTAGTAGTAGTAGTAGTAGTAGTAGTAGTAGTAGTAGTATAGTAGCGTAGCGTAGTAGCAGTAGCAGAAGCAGTAGTAGCAGTAGTAGTAGTAGTAGTAGTAGTAGTAGTAGTAGTAGTCGTAGTAGTAGTAGTAGTCAGTAGTAGTAGTAGTAGTAGTAGTCGTAGTAGTAGTAGTAGTAGTAGTAGTAGTAGTAGTAGTAGTAGTAGTAGTAGTAGTAGTAGTAGTAGTAGTAGTAGTAGTAGTAGTAGTAGTAGTAGTAGTAGTAGTAGTAGTAGTAGTAGTAGTAGTAGTAGTAGTAGTAGTAGTAGTAGTAGTAGTAGTAGTAGTAGTAGTAGTAGTAGTAGTAGTAGTAGTAGTAGTAGTAGTAGTAGTAGTAGTAGTAGTAGTAGTAGTAGATGTCTTTTGGGAGGCTCTTGGAGGCCTTTTGGGGCGTCTTGGGGGCCTCTTGGCGGCCCCAGGGGCTTCTAGGAGCGTCTTGGGTGCCTTGGGGGAGCCTCTTCGGGCCTCTTGGGAGCCTCTTGGAGGCCGTTTGGAGCGTCTTGGGTGCCTCGGGGGAGCCTCTTGGGGCCTCTTGTGGGCCTTCTTGGGGGCATCTTGGGGGCCTCTTGGAGGCCTCTTGGGGCCTCCGGGGGCCCTCTTGGGCGCCTCTTGGAGCGTCTTGGGGGCCTGTTGGGGCCATCTTTGGGGCGATCGATCACAGAGGGGGCGAGCATTTTTGTCAGTACCCCCGTCGGGGCCACGATCCTCGTGAGGGGTGTCGAATTTTAGCCCTCCCAGGGATAGAAAAAGGACCCTCTGACCACCGCGAAACCCCCTCTCCAGGTCCAGGGGGAGGGGGTAGGAGGAGGGGTAAACCCCTCCCCGAAGGGGAAGAAGGGGGGTTGAGAACAGAGAGAGCTCGCTAAACCACTCACGCCCAAAGGGCTGGTGGGATTCCGCCGACGGGGCTTCGATGGCGCTGGTAGCGCTCGCCAGGGCCCTGACGATTGGTGGGTTTCTGTATGTGATGCTCAGCCGCACTCGTGTTGCCCATCGAGTTTTCGTGTGCGACCTGGCTCGATAGGACACCCTGGAGAGGGGCCCTCCTGCATATGTAGGAGCTCGCCAATTCGAGGAGATGGCGCTGGGAAGGTTCGCGATTCCTCAGGCGAGGGCGCAGGAGTGCGCGTCGGATGGGGGGGTGGTCCCATGGCAAAGAGCGGCGCGGCGGGTGTGGACGGCGCGGGGCAGCGCAGCGATGCCGCTGCCCCGCGCCTCGGGCTTCGCCGGTGGGTGTGCGTTCGGCCACGGGCTCTGCGGTGAACGCTGGCGGCGTCGGTCAGGCTGGCGTCGATGGCGCCGCCGGCGCCGCTCCTGCGGATGGGGCGCCGGCTCCTGCGGTGGCTGCGCAGGCGCCGTTGCCCGCGACGTTGCGTCGCCCGGGCCAGCTGGAGCTGGCGGTGCCAACGGCGCACGCGGCGCCGCACGGAGGTTTTTCTGTGCAGGGCATGGGCCGCGGCCGCGCTGAGGGCGCCACGGGGGCCGCAGGTGGGCCGACGGGTGGCGGCCGTGGTGCTGGGGAGCGCGGAGCGACGCTCGGGGCTGTCCTCGACTGGCGGGAAGAGGTTGCTGGGAGGTTGCCCACTGGCGATGCTGCCTGTGTGCCAGACCTGATCCGACCGTCGCCGCTGGGCAGGGGCCTCTGTGCAGAGGCTTACGCAGTTTCCCTGGAGGAGGTGCTTGGTGAGCTGCAATGGCGTTTCGGTGGTCGGGGCGTTCGCAACTTGGGGGCCGACGTGCTTCGTCAATACTGTAGCGCATGTGTTACTTCGGGCGTGGCCGATTCGGCAGGGTCTCCACGCGCGCGTGCAGCGACGTTGTCCGCTGGGCGGTCACCGCCATGTTGTGTGCGCTCTCGTCGGCCAAGCTGCCGCTCTCGCCTTGCTCGCTTGAGACATCCTCGCAAATGTGGGCTCGGAGACGCCCTGCCCCATGGTGGTCCAGCCATTCTCGCTTCAGACATCTTCGCAACTCTGGATTCCGAGATTCCCTGAGCTTAGGTGGCCAGGCCACTTTCGCCTGAGAGATCCTCGCAAGTCTGGGTTTTGAAATATCCTGGGCGGAGGTGGTCAGGCCATTTTCTCTTGAGGCGTTCTCGCAACTCTGAGCTCGGATATGCTCTGCCCCAATGATGGGCCGCCACCGTCGCATGATACATCCTCGCCACTCTGGGTTCCTAGATGCCCTGAGCTGAGGTGGCCAGGGCATTCTCGCTTGAGGCATCCTCGCAATTCTAACTTCGGAGATGCCCTGCCCCAGGATGGTCCAGCCACTGTCGTTGGAGATCTCCTCGCAACTCTGGATTCCGAGAGTTCCTGAGCTGGGGTTGCCATGTCATTTTCGTTTGAATCATCTTCACAATTCAGATGTCGGAAATGTCCAGTTCTGAGATGGTCTGAGCTCAGGTGGTCCGGCCACTTTCGCTTGAGAAATCCTCGTACTTCTGACCTCGGCGATGCCCTGCTCCGTGGTGGGCCATCCGCTTTCGCTTGAGACAGCCTCGTAATTTTGACCTAGGAAATGTTCAGTTCCGAGATGCCCCGAGCTGAGGCAGTCCAGCCACTTTCGCGCGATACATCCTTGTATCTCTGGGCTGCGAGAAGCCATGCGCTGAGGCGGTCAGTCCACATTCGCATGGGACATCCTCGCGTGATGCACCATCCGAGCGCTGGCCACATCCCGATGTGCGATTGGTGCTGTCGCCTGCCGCGTCCTTCATTTGCGTGTGGTTTTGCCGCTCGAACGCCAGCCACATCCGCTTCCTTTGTTTTCGTTGCTATTTCTCCCATTCCTCCCACATATTCTTCTTTTCCTCCCTGGGCGTGTCCCTTTCCCATATCTGAACTTCGACGCTGCGGCATATGCGGGCATGTGCGTCTATACTTTTGGACTTTTGCCCAGTTGGTGTATCCGACAGTGCATCGGACTGTGTGGCCTGTGCGTGCACGAGCGGCAAGGTTGTTGGGACTGTTGCAGGGTTGCTTGGGCGTATGCATCCGACTGTGCGGCATGTGCGTGCGTGTGCGGACCCTTGCGTATTTCAGAACAGAAGTCAGCATTATTGGAATGCGCACTGCAGATATGAGTCTGGTGTGCGTAAACGTATGCAGCAGGTGGGCTGGATTCAATTTTTGGGGTTCTGTTTGACGTCATGTTGCACGTGTCGGACTGCCCAGGATGTCTGGGGAGTTGTAGATGGTTGAGCAAAATGAGGAGCGCGTTGTACTGGTAGCTTGAACACTTTGTATTGGTAGCCCCCCTATGGCTTCAGGATGGTGTTTGTGGGCGCACGTTTGCCGGGCACGTTTGCGGTTATTTGTTTTTGTGGTTTTGGCGATTGCGGGCTGAACGTGTTAAGTAGTGTTCTCGTTTGGGCGGTTCTGGCTGTCCTGGTGCCACGTAGGAAAACACTCTTGGCATTGGTTTTGTCGTAAGCTTTGGCCATAACAGTTCTGGTTTATTTTGCTGGGCGTTTTGGGCAAAATCGTGGCAATTAGTGTTGTGACGCCATAGCTGGCACCGTTCTCTCAGGTTTGTGGGCGCGAGCGGTCATTCATAGTTGGCGATCCCCACCGGTTCATCTCGGACATGCTCGTTGCATTTTTTGTCTTTTGTCCAGTGAGTGTTTGGTGTGGGATGCAAGCATTTCGCTAGCAGCATGGGTAGTTCGGTTGCCCTGACCGTGGCAGCGGTCCGGTCATAATTTGCTGTCAGTTTCATGCAATTTCTTCGCCTGATCCCAGGTGTGTTTCTCCAACTGTGTGTTGTCTCCGTCAGTATGGGCGCTTGTGTCGAGTGGAAGAAGTGGATGGTTTGTGCTTTCCAAAAGCTATCTGGTGGTGTGATGGAGTGGAATATGTAGCAGCTCGCAGAGCTTGTTCGTGCATCGCGATGGAAGGTTTTTCTTGTGTGTGTTTTTCAGTTTGTGTGTGCTTTTGCCGTCGCCGTGGATGTGGGCTGGTGGGGCATTGCTTTTTAATTCGAAACCTGCGCGGTTTATCGTTGTTTTGTTTCCTGTTCGACCTCTGCTTTTGCAAGAGGTTGTGCGGTATGTTTTGCAACCGGATTTTTTGCAGCGTTTGTGCGCTCTGGGCCACGAGTGCGGCAATACGAGTTGCAACGGGATTGTAGTCATGCGTGGCGTGATTTGTATACGGTGTGTGTGTGTATGTTTGTCGATGTTGTTCGTCGTGGAATGATTTGTGCGTTGGCCGATTTGAGGGTTTATCGGCTGTCCTGTGTCTGGATCATTCAATGGGTGTCTGCGTGTGGCGTTTGCTCGTCAAAGTTCGTCATTGTCGCGGCAACTTGTGGTTATGTTGTTTGTGTTGTTGTGGGTGCGCGCGCAGGCAACCCACTTTTGTTTTGTGGGGTGTGAGTGGTTGCCACGGTTGTTGCGTGTTATGCATGTGTTCAGTAGTGGTAGGAGGAGGACCAGGAGGAGAGAGATGAGGAGGGGGAGAAGGAAAAGGAGGAGGACGATGTGGTAATGGGGAGGAGGATGAGGAAGGGGAAGAGGCGGAGCAGGAGAAGGTGGAGGAGGATGAGGAGGATGATGTAAGGAGGAAGCGACGGAGGAAGGTGATGCGGAGGATGACGAGCAAAATGAGGAGGGGAAGAACGAATGTATGGATGAGGAGGATGAGGACGAAAAAGAGAAAGGTGGTGATGATGACGACGTTGCTGTTTTTGATGATGTTGATTCTGACGATGGAGATGATGATGATGACGATGATGATGACGACGACGACCATGATGATTATGCTGCTGATGCTGATGCTGATGCTGATGCTGATGATGGTGATGATGGTGACTACCCTGTTTATGCTGATGCTGCTGATGATGGTGCCGATGGTGGTGGTGATGATGCTGATGATGAGGATCATGATTACCGGTATGACCTTCACTCTACTGATGAGGATGATGATTCGGATGTTGATGATGCTGCCGATGGTGTTGGTGATGATGATGATGATGGTGGTGAATGCGGATGTTGATAGTATAAGGATGCTGATGACGATGGTGATGATGATGATACTGATGATGATGACGATGATGATGCTGATGACGACGACGATGGTGATGATGATAATGATGCTGCTGATGATGATGATGGTTATCATGATGCTGCTGTTGCTGATGATGATGCTGCTGATGCTGATGATCGTGATGCTGCTGATGATGATGATGGTGATGCTGCTGCTGGTGCTGCGTCTGCCAATGCTGCTGCTGATTATGTGATGATGATGCTGCTGCTGCTGATGATGATCATGCTGATGATGATGATGGTGATGATGCTGATGATGCTGATTCTGATTATGACAAGGACGACGATTATCATGATGCTGATGATGATGATGCTGCTGCTGATGATGATATTGATATTGATAATGATGATGAGGATGATGATGATCATGATCATGCTGATGCTCATGATCACGATCATGCTGATTCTGTTTATGATGCTGCTGACGGAGATGATGCGGATCATGGTGATGATGGTGGTGATTATGATGATGCTGATGATGATCATGATGCTGATGACGATGTTGATGATGATGATGATGATGATGATGATGCCGGTGATGCTGATGATGCTGATGATGATGCTGCTGCTGATGATGGTGATGATGATGATGATGGTGCTGCTGAGGATGATTTATGGTGATGGTGGTTATGATGCTGATGGAGATGATGCTGATCATGGTGATGACGGTGATGGCGGTGATGACGGTGGCGGTGACGATGTGGGTATTGTACTGATGGCAACGATGATGCTGCTGCTGATGATGTTGTTGATGGCGATAATGATGATGTTGATGATGATGATGATGGTGATTCTTATTCTGATCATGATCTTACAATCATACTCTCGGTATTATCATTATTATTATTATTATTATATGTATTATTGTTGTTACTATTTTTATAATGCTGATGATGATGGATGATGGCGATGATGACGATGTTGTTGATGCTGATGCTGACGACGCTGCTGATGCTGATGCTAATGTTGATGATGATGATTCTGATAATGATGCTACTGATAGTGGTGACGATGATTCTGTGATTATGACGATGTTGTTGATGATGATGCTGATGCTGATGATGATGACGATGCTGGTGATGCTGATGATGATAATACTGAAGCTGATGCTGATGATGTTGATGCTGATGATGATGATGCTGCTGTTGGTGGTGGTGATGATGATGCTGATGCTGATGATGCTGCTGCTCATGATGATGCTAACGATGCTGCTGATGATGCTGCTGGTGATGATGCTGATGCTGCTGATGATGTTGTTGATGATGATGCTGATGCTGTTGCTGCTGATGATGGTGATGATGATAATGATGACGCTGCTGCTGATGATGCTGATGATGACGGTAATTCTGCTGCTGATGATGATACTCGTACTGATGGTGATGCTGCTAATGATGATGATGGTGATGATGATGATGATGATGATGATGATGATGATGATGACGATGATGATGATGATGATGATGATGATGATGATGATGCTGATGCTGATGCTTATGTTGATGCTTATGCCGTTGAGGATGAATATGATGATGATACTGATGATGGTGATGGTGATGCTCATACTGTTGCTGGCGATAATGATGAGGATGCGGATGATGATGATGATACTGATACTTATTTCGATGATGATCATGATGATGATTATGCTGACGGTGCTGATGATGCTGCTGCTGCTGCTGATGTTGATGATGCTGATGCTGATGATGATGCTGATGATGATGCTGCTGCTGATGCTGATGCTCATGCTGATGCTGATGCTGATGATGGTGATGATGATGATAATTGATGATGGTGCTGATGCTAATGATGATGATGCCCACCATGTTCGCAGAGAGTCCCCAGGCCCCACGTCGATCACAAAACCGACTCTACGAGACTTCTCGGTCCACCTGGGCGAGCTACTCCTGAGGGGAGTCGACCAGGAACGCGACTGACGTCGTCTACACATTGCTCGTCGTTGAGAAGTGATGTGGTCGGGATCGGGGCGGCCGCCGAAATCAGTGCGTGGACATCCTGCTGAGCTGGATGCCGCTCTCCTGGCATCTGTGCCGCCCTCGCTTGAGGGCAAGCCCGTAGGCGATGTGGACGCACACCGCGCCGAGCCGACAGTCCTGACGAGCGCCAAGGTTTGCGGCGACCGCAGGGCCCGCTCCACCTCGCACCTGGGACCACGTACCGGAGTGGAGGTCAGCAGCCCTTGCGGTGGCGTGCTCGTCCATGCCCGCAGCTCGGAGGAGCGAGGGGTTGTTTTGCACGTGGCGCCGGAACGCGTCGGCCACGTCACGCGGGAGGCCTAGATCAGGCAGGCTGATCCGCAAGTGCGTGTAGCTGTTGGTGGCCAGCTCCGTGGAGGTACTCCAAGAGCACGCTATAATAGCGACAAGAGGATGGCCCAGCACTGGCGCGTGTGGGGCGCTCTTTCTACGAAGGTGCTTGCAAGCCGACGGTCAGGAGAAGCGTGTCTCGTCCTGGGACCGCGCCACACTGCGCCTCCCCTGCTGCGTCCGGAGGGGCCTGGTCGACAGGGGTCGAGATCCAATATACCAAAGAGCAGCCCCCCCGTGTCATTCTGACTGGGATCTGGCAGCGAGTGGCGGAGGTCGAACAGCGGCAGGAACTCGTCGAGCGACGCCTCGTTGCCAGCACGCCCTACCGAGGTGCTGAGGCCATCGGGGTGCAGTTTATTTCGTTTGTTACAGTCTCCACCTGTCCGCCTGGACGCGGGCGCGCTCCTGGGATATCCCCTCCGGAGGCACCGGGACCCCTGGGGGGTTGGCGACCAACTGGTCCATGGAAATGGCTTTCGTGCTACCTGCGTGGCCTTTGAAAAGAAGTGCGCCTGCTGCAGCCTCTTGCACGACCTGGGTGAGTTCGGCATGATAAACCTCGGGGCCCTCGGGGAGCAGCGCGTGTAGGGCAGGAGCCGCGTCGCGGAGATTGGCTGCACAGGCGTCGCGCCAATCAGGGTCGCGAAGTTCGAAATCGTCCAGACGCTGTTGTGGGGGTCCACGAGGCAGTCGCTTGTCCCCCAGTGTGCCCGCCCAGACCAGGTGGTGGTCGTCTCTAGTGGTGGTGACCAGGGGGTCCTGCTCCACTCCCGCGGCGACGGACATCCAGAGCCACCAATCCGCGCCCCATCTCTGGTCACGGCGCCAGGGGGGGGGGGCGAGCTAGTCGCGTCGGAGTAGCGAGAGGGGGAGGGGGTAGGCAGCCGCAGGGAGGAGGCGGCAGGAAGGGGGAGGGGGGTGCCTGGCGTCCAGCAGGGGAGGTGGGAGGGAGGGGGCGGGGGTAGCTAAGGGCCCACCTCCCCTTTGCTCCGGCGCTGTGGGCGCGCCCTCTCTGACAAATGATGTGGTGAGCTCGTGCCCGCATCCAGCCGGAGGCACGCGACGCGCGTCGCCGGCACTGCGCGCGCCGAGTTCGAGACGCCGCTGAGCTCGAGACGCTGCGGCGGCGGGGCGGCCTCCTGCGGGGCTCCCGGGGCGCCAGGCCTGCTCTGCCGGGCCGCTGCGGTGTCCCTTCGGCGCGTACGGCCGCGGCCGTGGAGCCCGCCCGCCGCGGCACCGCCGGCCGTGGGCTGAGTTTTTTTTTTTTTTTTTTTTTTTTTTTTTTTTTTTTTTTTTTTTTTTTTTTTTTTTTTTTTTTTTTTTTTTTTTTTTTTTTTTTTTTTTTTGCGGGCACCAAGGAGGGTCTGGGAGCAGAGGTCTGCGAAGGGCAGCGCTCCCCTCCCCCCCCCCTCCTTGTCCAGCCCTTTCCCAGGAGTCTGGAGGTCAGTGCAGGGCGCGCCGTGGCGTGTCCGTAAAACCGTAGTGCGTGCCTGCAGGGAGGGGCCAGCTCGCAGGTACCATTGTGTACCGCCGGTGCTGGATCGTTGCGTCGAAGTGGAGGTGGCCGACGTGTCTCTGGAGCAAGTGGCCGTCGTTGTCGTGTCTTTCAGCGAAGTCGAACCGACTGTTGGTCCCGCCGCGTGGGCTACAGCGTAAAGGGTAGTGGCCGTTGGATCGAACCCAATTTTTTTTTTGTTTTTTCCCAATATTTCTACCTTCAGTTTTTCTTGCTGACGTCCATGCAGACGCTGGCGTTGGTGTAGGCGCTGGTATGGTGCCCGCGCCATCGCCAGCGTTTGTGCTGTGATCGGTACTGGCGTCAGTGTTGGTGCAGGCCTCGGCGTCCATGCTGGCGTTGGTAAACTGACATTGGTGCTGGCGTGTATAGGCGCTGGAAGTGGTGCTGGCGCCAGCGCCAGCGTTCGCGCTGGCGTCAGTGCTGGCCTCGGCTTTGGGGGGCGCGCTGGCGTCGGTACAGGCGAAGTCGCAAGTGTTCATGCTGGCGTCAGTGCTCGCGTCAGCGCTGGCGTCATTGTCGGCGGTTGTGCTGGTGTCGGTGCTGGTTGTGCTTCCAGCGGAGGCGCCCGCGTTAGTGCTAGTGCTGTGGTGCCTCCGCACCGTTTCCGTCACATTCTCTGCAGCACTGCGTAGACAGGGGCAGGCCTGCCCATGGTGGCCGCCAGTTCTGGCGAGAGGATGGCAACCACACGCTCGGCGAGCAGTTTGAGTCCAAGCGGTCTGGCTGAAAGTCGAAATGTAGCGGAGTTGGTGCGTCATGAAATTCTTCACGCTTCGCGTATCCCCACCAGCCCATGTCACAGCAGCAACTCTTGCGAAGCATGCCGACAGTCGTGTTTTTCAGGCGTGTGTCCGCTTGGCCCCGCATATCTCCCCTGTTCCTTCTTCCCTCCGCTTCCCTGTGCATCCTCCTTGTGGGGGGGGCGGGAGAAGGACGAGGCGGAGGAGGAGGGAGAGAAAGCGCTCCTCGTGTGTGAGTTGTCGGGCTTCTCGTGGTGTGAGTCGTTCGGGCGCCTCGTCCTGGTGAGAGTCGTTCGGGCCCCTCCTTGTGGTGTGAGTCGTTCGGGCTCTTCGTGGTGTGAGTCGTTCGGGCCCCTTGTCCTGGTGTGAGTCGTTCGGGCTCCTCTTGGGGGTCTCTTGGGGCCTCTTGGGGACTCTTGGGGGCCTCTTGGGGGCCTCTTGGGGGCCTGTTGGGGCTGCTTGGGGGCCTCTGGGGGGCCTCTTGGAGGCCTCTTGGGGGCTTCCTGGGGGCCTCTTGGGGCCATCTTGGGGCCTCTTGCGACCTCCTTTGAAGCGCAACTGAGAGCTGCCCCCTGAGAAGGACAAAATGAGCCCAAAACCTTCGTAAAATCAATGATTTTGCTATGGAGGAAGATGAGCGCGGCCCCCTCAGGAGGCCAAAATGGGCCAAAACCATAGTATAATCAATGATTTTGGCTTCAAAGACGAGCTGAGGCACCAAACTCGCCCTTCGCACCCTCGGGGCCAGAATCCTTGTGAAGGTTTTTTTTTTTTTTTTTTTTTTTTTTTTTTTTTTTTTTTTTTTTTTTTTTTTTTTTTTTTTTTTTTTTTTTTTTTTTGGGGGGGGGGGGGGGGGAACTCCCTGACGACCCGCGGAACTCCCTCTCCAGGTCCAGGGGGAGGGGGTAAGGGGAGGGGTAAACCCCTCCCCGAAGGGGGAGAAAGGGGGGTTGAGGACAGAGCGGGCTCTCTAAACCACTCACGCTCAAAGGGCTGGTGGGATTATACCCCACATGTCGTGTGCCGTTGCGCCTGCGTCAGCACCGACACCAGCACCGACGCCAGCATCTATGCCAGCGCCTTTGCAAGCACCGATGCCTGCACCGACGATGGCACCGACGCCAGCGCCGACGCCAGCGTCGACGCCAGCACCTGGGCCAGCGCCTACGCTGGCACCAACGCCAGCACCTACACCAGCGCCGACGCCAACACCAACGCCAGTAGCAAGGGTACAATGGTGAGCGGCCCCGCTCACTCTGTTCCTCCCAGCCCAGGCGCCAGCACGGGCCCCAACGGCAAACCCGAGTCCTCCACGCCGACGTCCAACCCCGACGCCAGCACCAACGCCAGCGCGTACACCAGGGCGGGCGCCAGCCGACAAAAGCACCGACGCCGGCGACTTTGCCAGCACCTGCGCCAGCGCCTACACCTGCACTGGCTCCAGCCCCGACGCCAGCACCAACGCTACGCCAGCACCAATGCTGGCGCGTATGCTGATGAAACCGACCAAACAGGATTGTCGGCATGGTACACCAACAAGGGATAGTCCAATTCGGCCTGAACAAAGGCGGTTTGCACGGGCCCGCTCGAGGGAAGTCTACCCCCCACCTCGGGCCCGCAGTATAGAACGTGGTCCGCGGACGCTCGTTCCCCGTTGTAAAAAAAGAGTGCAACGCATTTTTCGCAGAACCCCGTGAACAAAAAACTCAACATGTGAAACACCAGCGTGGACATGTTGACTTGTGGCGTGCCCGCTCGAGGACGGTTCGTTCGTCCTCCGCGCCAAATCATGGAGGATGTCTTGAGTGGGACGCGTGTTTTGCAAAACTTGAAGGACCTGGGCGTCCCAGGATGCCCCAGGAGGCCTTGGGAGCGTGGACGTGGCTGAATCGACGAGGGATCGTGGCGTTTGGAGCGCGGACCACGTGTAATTTGCGAGGGGTCGTGGCCCTCGGAGCGCGGGCGCAGCGTAATTTACGAGGGGTCGGGGCTCGGACGCAATGTAATGCACGAGGGAGCATCGCCCTTGGAGCCTGGGCGCCGCGTAAAACACGAGGGATCGGTGCCCTGGGAGCTCGGACGCAGCGTAATTTACGAGGGATTGTGGCCCTGGGCGCGCGGACGCAGCGTAATGTAAAAGGGGTCGGGGCCCTGGGGGCGTGACCCCAATATAATTAACGAGGAATCTGGGAGCGCGGAGGCAGTGTCATTTTCGAGGGGTCGGGGCGCCGGAGGCGCGACCCAAGTGTAATCTACGAGGGATCGCAGTGGTGGGAGCGCGGACCTGCGTAATGTGAAAAGGATCGTGGCCTTGTGAGCGTGGGCGCAGCGTAAATTATTTGGGAGCGTGGCCCATCGGAGTTCGGGCGCAGCGTCACAGGACCATGTGTTGAGGATTTCTGGAGGGAACCACTTGTTTTCACATGTCCAGTTCGCCCAGGCGGATGTCTAGCATGAGGTGGCACTTCCACTCGCGCGTTCCGTAGCGCGTCCCCTCGGCACGTCTTGCTGTGCGTCCCCGTGGCACGCCCCCTGGCATGTCACCCGGCGCGTCCTTTGGGACGTTCCACGGCGCGTCCTCCTGGCATGTCCTCCTGTCAACTAGCTCTCGGGCAGCTACTCTGTGCTGAGGCAGCTCGAGCTTAAGATCCAGAGCAGTTCGGTCAGGACTTGGATGCAAAGGAGGATTTGATCCACAACGCTATATCGAGCACACTCGCGGCATGGCGTATCGCAGTGCAGCACGGCGCTGCACAGCACAGCCCTCGGCACGGTACATCAGTATCGATACAATCAGCGTTGCAATTTGGCACGTGCTTGGCACGTTTCGTGGCGCGTCCCGCGGCGAGTCCCCCTGGCACGTCGTGCAGCGTGTCCCCCGGCACGTCCCGTGGCACGTCCATTGGCGCGTTCCGTGGCGCGTCCCCTCGGCCCGTGGCACGTTCCCTGGCGCGTCGCTTGGCGCGTCCTTTGGGACGTTCCGCGGCGCGTCCTCCTGGCAGGCCCCCCTGTCAATGAGCTCTGGGGCAGCTACTCTGTGCTGAGGCAGCTGGAGCTACATATCCAGATCAGTTCGGTCAGGGCTCGGATGCAGAGGAAGACTCGATCCACCAGGCTATAGAGCACAATCGCGGCATGGCGTATTGCAGTGCACCACGGCGCTGCGCAGCACAGCCCTCGGCACGGTACATCAAGATCGATACACTCAGCATTGCGTTTACCTGTCGCCCAACCAGTGTATTTGAAACGTTGCCATGCCTCATATTTCTATATTCCTTGGCTCCAGCCAGGGCTCAAGGGAGCATCACGGAGATGTGTTGCGATCGATTCGAACACTTCCGGGCCCGACCGAGTCGCGCGGCTGGCGCCGCAATGGCTGCCGCACCCGCGGAGTTCAACATCAAGAAACAGTTGCTCGAGACCTGCACGATCGTCGATCACCCGGAGGAGGAGCTCCGCAACCCATATGACCACGACTACCACTTCGACGGCGTCTACCACGTCGGCTACGACGACCACGTCGACTGCGACGACTACCTCGGCAACAACGGACACGTCGACTACGACGGCCACGTCGGCTATGACGACCACGTCGGCTACGACGACCACGTCGGCATGATTTTCACGATCGTCGTGAAGTATGTCGCGATCATCACGGAGCAGTTCGCTATCTTCGGCATTGAATTCGCGATCTTCGTGGAGTATTGCTTGATCTTCGTGGAGTTTGTCGCGTGAGTCAGCATGAATTTGACAATATTCGTGAAGTATTTCACAAACTTCGTGCAGGGCTTTAAGCTCGTCGGCATTTTTTACCGACCACAACGACGGCAGCACCCAGCGTCCACTACGACAACGCCGACGCCCACACCCACGACGCCATCAACGCCTGCGCCAGCATGTCCTCCACGGAGGGCGCGTCGAAGAGGCCTCGTGGAACCATGCAGATCTTTGCGCGGTCGCTCGCAGGCAAGACCTACGCTTTCGAAGTGGGGGGCACCGACACGCTGTACTACATCAAGGTTCTTTTCCAGTGCGTTGAGCATCTCCCTCACGACCAACGCGTGTTCTTCGCAGGGCGCGGGCTGGACGAAGACACCCGCGCGCTGAAGGACTACCACATCCAGAATGCGTCGACGTTGCACCTGAACTATCGTCCCCGTGGGGGTGGTCCAGTCGCTCTGCTCACTGGTCTGCCCCCGACAGCTGGAGAAACAACTCCTGCAGCTGCTCCAGCCTCGCTGGGCTCTTCTGGCTCTGCGCGGCCTGCTGATCTCGCTCAGGCAGGTGACACCGAACCTTCACCAGTTGCAGCCGCTTTGCCTGCCTGTCAGCATGTGGCCTGCCCTCGCTACGGCACTGGCGCCCGAGCACCCGAACGGAACGATCGCTGCAGGAGCTGTGGGCAAGCGTTCTCCGGCCCCGTTCTGGACGCTATGGAGGAGGAGGAGGAGGAGGAGGAGGAGGAGGAGGAGGAGGAGGAGGAGGAGGAGGAGGAGGAGGAGGAGGCCCTTGTGCCGCCAGCGGAGTCAGGAACCTCGCCCCCCGTTGCGCCCGCAACAGCAGGCGTGACCGCGAACGGCCACTCGTCGACGCCACTGCCACCCAGCCCCGCAAACGCCGCTGCACTAGATGACGGTGAAACCGGCCTGACGCAGGGCACCGCGCACCTTGACATCAACAGCGACTCCGACATAGACGTCGAAGACGCAAGTGCGAGTGGAGCCTTCAGCATGGACATGGCCAGCTTCTCCGAGTGGGTGGGGGAGGAAATCATGACACACTTCGACCTTGTACGGGCCGCGCAGGCGACCCGTGCATCTGGTTACGACGCTGCGATCATCGCCCCAAAAGATTGGCCGCTTACCAAGGGCATCCTTAGCAAGCTGGCCTGCGGCGTCGGCGCAACGAATCCATGGCAGATGCTCGGGTTTGGGGTGCTGGAGGGTCTGGAGCCCGCTGAGAACGTGATCAACTTCCGAGCCAGGATTGCGAAGCTCATATGTAGCATGGGGCAGTTCCACGCCTGGGTGCAGGAGGACCTTGCTGCTGCAGCGGCGGCGCGGACGAAGCTCGAAAGGGCCCACGAGGAGTGCCTTCTGCAGCTCGGCGACGTGCTGCGCGAACGGCGCAAGTACAAGGCCCCGAACCTCGCGCTCTGGAAGGAGCTCGGCACCGAGGCAAAGCGTTTCCTCCGCGAGCATGTGCTTCTCCCGAACAAGTTCCTGCTCACGCAGTGGTCCGCCATCATCATTGGCAGCACGGCGGATGACGATATCGAGCGAGCCAGGGCTGTGGCCGAGCTGGCGGAGAAGGGCGACGGTAAGCTGCTCGCCGAACTGATTGGCAAGGCCGCCACCATCGGGGCGCCCTCAGACCACAATGCGCTGACGCGACTGCTCGCGAGCTTCATGAAGCTCCCGAAGGTGCGCCTCCCGGCGGTCCTGCGCTTGGTCGTCCCGATCGCGCTATTCCTGGGCATGGGCTCCGTGAGCAGGCTCTTGGACCTCTGGGCCCACCCCCTCTTGAGCGAGAAGTGGATGACGATCAGCGGCTGCCCGCGCTTCGTGGACCACCCCATAGAGATGATACTCCCTGGACGTCGAGGGCCCCGTCACGTGCAGCAGGGGCTCGGCATCTTCACCCTGCATGCTGATCCAGTCCGGTCGGCCCCCGCCCTCTTGACCCCCACTGCCCAATTGATCACCATAGAGGAGAGGAGCGCATGCGTCGTGGACCTCCCGATTAGCGCATGGAGGCATCTCTTAGTCAAGCTAGGCGCCACGAACATGCAGGTCCACGCTTGCCAACCCAGGCCAAGCCAAGGCAGCTCCAAGGAATTGCCCAGGATGGTGGTGGAGCTCATCCTTCCAGGGCGTCTTTCTGATCTCGAGCAGCTGATCTACATGAAGCAGCTCAGGAGGGACGTTGCCGACGGCATGATTTACATTGCCGACCGCAAACTCTACGGCGACCCGGACGCGAAGATCGTGGAGTGCAATTTGGTGTTGGCGTTGGTGACGATTTGGCCCCTGTGCTCTCAGGCGCTCATCCTGGGTCCTGGCAGGGCCCTCATCCAGACGGAGGCTGGGGAGGACAGTTGGAGGTCCCTCCTCGACAGGGTCTTGATGGGGACCCCAGGGGATGCGGTGACACGCATCTGCTGGAAGTCGTCCTGCAATGGCGGCCGGCCATGGCTCGCGCCAACCGCCACTGCAACGCAGTTGGGGGCATCCCAGCGCAAGAAGGGGAATCTGCTGCAGAATGGCGGCGCCGACCAATTTGTTACCGACATCTCGATCAACAAGGATCTGGCTCCCGACGAGGGACGTCATGCGACAGTTCATGAACCACCTCGGCCTGAACAGCCACCTGAACGTCACGGAGATCGCCGACGACCGCGCCCCCGAGCAGGGCGAGTGGGTCCACCTCTGGGCGCGTGACACCGCAGCCGCTGCGGGCCGGGCGCGGCTATACCTAGCCTCTCAATCCGAAGTCGATTGGGTGTTCTCGGCGCTGCATGGGGAGGTGCTGGCGGTGGGAACGGACCGGATAGGCATCGCGATCACGAACGACCTCAGGGACCAACCCAAGGCGGGAGACGGCAGGAGGATGGCGGCGGCGGCGGCCCGCCATCCTTAGAGGCATCGCCGTTCCAGGGGGGTCCGCCCCTAGGAATTCAGTGCTTTCTGAGCATACATGGGCGCGCGACGGTGATCGACGTCGCCTTCACGCTCCTTGATTCGACGGGCCTGATGTGCCGCGGCGACCCAGAGCACGCCTGCGACACCATTCGCACGAATTCGACCTATTTGACTTTTTTGCGTCATTCCGCATCCGATCTTCGTCGGCGTCCTCCCCTCCCTCCCCTCCCGTGGAACATTTCGTGCGACGACCGGTCGCAGAATGTGGAGAGCAGCGGCCTCCCCGAGCAGATCCGCCGGCACCTCCGGCTGAGCAGGGCCCTGCACCCTTCTTAGTCGGCGCGTGCTCTGGAGGCTTCCTGCTGCCCCTCGCCGACCCCAGCAACGTCTGCCCCTCGACAGGGCCCGTTCGTCGGCGACTTCAGCATGGTCTCCTGGAACTCGCAAGCCCTCTTCGCTGCCGACCTCTATAGGCACGAGCAGAAGCGGGGGTACGTGGCCGATCTCATGTCGCGCTACGACGTCGGCATGTGGACCGAAACGGATGGCACGGCGGCCGGTAACGCATCTTGGAGAGAGCCCCACGATTGCAAATGATGGTGGGCACTGTGGCATTCCACAGCCTGCGCTGCTCTGGGAGTCACGGTCAAGCAATCTTTCTTGAAGCATTTTGATTCGAACCTCACCGAGTGGGACATTATCACACCAGGGAGGGCGGCAGTCCTCCGCTTGAAGGGCAGTCTGGGCAACCTCGACATCTTGGTGGTGCATTTCCCGTCCGGCTCCGACGCACGCGCGGAAGACGTGGAGGCCCTCCTCCCTGGCCACTCGGGTACATCCCCGCCCTCCTCTCCCGCTCTCCGTGCTGCCTTGCGCCGCAGGGTCGCTCGGGCCATCCACTCGTCGGCCGCTGCGTTGACAGTGGCTGCAGGTGGCTTCAATCGCGTCGTGGATAGTGGCGACCGCGCCTCCATGGCCGCGGGCGACCACTCGGGCAGTCGGAACGCCGCCGAGGAACGGGATTGGATCAGCCTCGTCGGCCATCGGCACATGAAGGAGATGTACCAGGGCAGCTTCGCGCGCGCGTCGGCCGACGCGCGGTCGCGATTGGGCCGCTTCTACTGCAACGTCCACCCTTCGGAGGCCCTCAGCAATCACATCGGCTCCGCGGTGCTCGAACGGGTCCCCCGCCTCTCCTCGCACCCCGCCGTCATCTTCGCGAGGCGCAGCCCCGGCCGCGCATCTTTGAGGATAAGCCCATCCAGGAGGCGGCGTACGCGCACCCGGACTTCAGCCGCAGAGTGGAGCTCGAATTCTCGGAGCGCTTCAAGAATACCGACTCCGACTCGCACGTTGAGCGGCTCCGGTTCTTCAAGGCATCAATCCAGAAGGTGGGTCGCGCCATGGGCTGGGGCCCGGAGAAGCCTCACGAGGCCGCGGACTATGAGGACAGGCTCGGCACCGCTCTCCGCTTCATCTGGGCCGTGGAACATGGAGGCGTCAACGCTATGAACACGTGCCTCCATCGTTATCCCTTCCTTGCGACTCTCCACCACGACCTGTACAGCCTACTTGAAGGCCCTCTGGGCTTACTTATCCCACTCCGCGTGCACGCCGCGGACCTAGCCAAGGACCATGCCCCGAATGAACTTGGCAAGCTCCACGAGGACCTCAACTCCCTCACTGAGGAGCAGGCATGCCGCCGCAGGCAGAATAACCGCAGGCTGCAGGCCCGCCTCGCCCCAGGCAGAGGCGAGTCCCTTCGCGCCCTGAGGCTCCGGAATGGTCGGGATGCTACTTCCCCAGAGGACATCGCCAAGGGCCTCAAGGAGTATTGGGATAACATCTTCACGGCCAAGCCAACGAACGAGCAGCTCCGGGTCGAGTGGATCAGCGAGGAACGCCAGGCCACCGACGCAGGCCACATCGCGCGTGATGATGACCGGCGCTGGCAGCCCACCCGCAGGGATTTTGCGCGCGCCATCGACAAGTCGAAGAATTCCGCGCCTGGTCCCGACGGCATCCCCTTCGGAGCGTGGCGGGCGGTGGGGTACCGCGCCGCCAAATTGTTGCACGTAGCTGACGAGGAGATGGTGGATTCCGAGGACGTGGACATGGTCTGTAAGCTCTAACCAGAGTTCAACGAGAGCGTGATGGTTTTCCTGCCGAAGGCACCTGTGGAGACGGATGGCGACGGGCAGGAGGTCCACGAGGCTGAGGGGACACGGCCGCTAAACATAACCAACACGGACAACCGCCTCATGGCCAGCGCCGTCCGCCTCCGCATCGAGCCCGTCCTCGACAAAATTCTCTTCTTGATGCAGAGAGGCTTCGTGGGAGGGAGATCCATGATCGCAGACATCTTGGACATCGAAGAGGCAATGATCCTAGCCGCGGTGCGCTTTGACGAGGGCGGCACGGTGTTCTTTTATTTCAAGGCGGCCTTCCCCAGCGTGGACCAAGGCTTCCTCCTCGATTACTTCCAAAAGAACGGCCTGCTGCCTAAGAAGATTGTCCGGTTTGTGAAGCAGCTTTACCACAATAACACGTGCTGCATGCAGGTTGGGGGCGGCAGGTTTGAGGGCTTCGAACTGACCGCCGGCATCCGTCAAGGGTGCCCCCTCAGTCCTCTGTTGTTCGCTCTGGCGGCGGACTTGCTATTGAAGCGGCTACTCCGGTGCTTCCCGACGGCGACAATGCGCGCCTATAGACGATCTGGCCGTGACCCTCGCCGATCTCACGAACGACATAGGGAGACTCGAGCCCATCTTTGAGGAGTACGAGCTCATTGCGGGACTACGCCTCCGCCACGGAAAGTCGGTCATCGTGCCGCTCTTCCCCTCTCCGGTCGATGCCGTGAGGGACATGCTGAGCGCGGGCGGCAGCGCGTGGTCGGATTTCTCCATCCAGTTCCGCGCCAAATACTTCGGCGTCTTTCTAGGCCCTGAGCGCCACGAGACCTCGTGGGACAAACCGTTGACCAAGTTCCAGGAGCGGGCCAAGATCTGGAGGGGCATCGGGGCTGGCATGTTTATCAGCATCTTCGCGTACAAGATGTACTTGTTCTCCGTGGTCATGTTTGTGGCTCAACTCGAGTCCCCGCCGGCCGCGTGGCCAGCAGCAGAGCGGGCGGCGTGCCGTGCGCTCTTCAGCGGCCCCACGGGTTGGGTCACGCCGGGTCTCCTGCGCAACGCCAAGCACCTCGGCCTACCGGCGGAGCTCCCCGATCTGCACGTCGCCGCGCAGGCCGCGAAGTGCAGGCTCTACAAATACGAGAACTTTTGCGCGGGCGGGCTCAAGGTCGCGGAGCGCGTCCGCAACCTCGACAGGGTCATCGGGGCCTGCGACTTCCTTGACAGGGCGGTCCACCGGGGCAGCTGGTTCCGGACCTCGTACTTGCACAATTTGCGACGGGCCCACGACGCACTCCAGGACTCCCCGCCAGACTTCAGGGTCCTCGACAAGGTGCCAGAACACACGATCAGGGCCAGATGGCAGCGCGTCTGCTACGATCGCCTGCGACCGCCTTCCGCTGGGGAGGCTTTCCAGCATCTGCGACGGCGCCTGGATAGCTGGCAGATCCAGATTCTGCCTGGCCGGCGAGTGGGCCGCGCAGTCCTCCTCGTCCAGGGCCACCAGAACATCGTGCCCCCCCGCGTGCTGGCGGCCACGATCAGGATCTTGTGCAACGGGCTCATCACGGGGCGGCGCTTCCAGCAGCGGACGCGTTGCCGGTTCTGCCACGCGCAGGAGGACAGCGTCGAACACTTCGCGCACTGCGGCGTCACCCAGCAGTTTGCGCAACGACGCCTGGGGCTCCAGCTGTGCGGCTCGCGCCCGCTGGCGTCCCTCCTAGGCTTGGCTGTCGTCATAAATTCGGGCAACCACACCGTCCTCGGCAGGACGGCCTTGCTCCATTACGCAATGATGCACGCCGTGAACGCCAGCAACCACAACAACTGGAGATGTTCCATTTCCTCTCCCTCATCTACGTCCTCGTCCTCCGCAACTCCATCGCCTTCGTCGACTTCTGATGCCCTCCTGCAGGGTTTGCGGGAGGCCGCGCGCGGCGGCCACCCGCGGGCCCTACAGCTTCTGCACTGACGCTGCATTTCGCGAGCCTCAATCTGATTCGTTTGCCACCGCGTGGCGAACCGCTGTGCCGCATAGCTGGCCCTGTGTCTTTGCTCCTCCCCCTCCTCCCCCGCCGCTCGTGTGGGGCACTTGTGCGAGTACCCTAGGCTATGCCCTGGCTGGTCTACGCATTCGCGAGTTTGTCTCCTCCCCCTCCCTCCTCGTCCTCCTCTTCTTCCTCCTCCTTCTTCCGTATTTGCGGGCCGTAATTCGTGACATTTTCGTTGCGTGTTACCGCCTTTGCGGGCCGCGTTCCCAATTTTGGGTGTGCCGGCCTATCCTCGTTCTAGGCTCGTCCCCGTCGAAGCTTGCTCTGGCTTGTGCGCTTGGCTCTCAGAGTAAATGTTTGCCCCCGGCGATGCCTGTCCATCATGCTCGGCACAGGACCTCGTGGTCCACCTCACGGGCACGGTGAGGGAGCCGTAGGATCGGTTAGTGTGTGAGCTCAGCTTCGGCCGCCTTGGTGTCTTCCGCTCCTTCTCCCCCTCCCCTTCAACAACAATTATAGCCGGAGTGCAGTATCCCCAAACAGGGTCTTTAGACCCACTGCGGTTTCCAAGGTCGATTGCGTGCCCGTCCAGTGCGGGTTGGCATGGCATGTTAAAACATGCCTCTTCCTCCTCCTCCTCCTCCTCCTACTCCTCCTCCACCTCCTCTTCATCCCGAACGGCATCTCGGAGCCTAGAGTTGCGAGGATGTGTCCAGCGTGACGGGCTGGACCACCTCGCGCGCGGCATTTCGGACCCCAGAGTTGCGACGATGTCTCGGGCGAAACGTGCTGCGAGGCAGTCTCAGGCGAAACGGGCCAGACCACCTCGAGCGCGGCGTCTCAGAGCTCCGAGTTGCGGGGGCCTCCTGGGGCCTCCTGGGACGTCCTGGTGACCTCCTGGGGCTTCCTCCTGGGCCTCCTGTGGCCTCCTGGACCCCACCTGGGGCTTCCTGAAGCCTCTTGGGGCTCCCAGGGGGGGATATCTAACCTGTGGCCGTCGGGGCCTCTCAAAATGGATGGGGGGGGTACAAGAGCAGGAAAAATCAACGAATCGACACCGGATGTTTATTAACTTGACACGTTCTGATAGGGGGCCTCCTGGGGTCTCCTGGGAGCCTCCTGGGAATCTCCTGCGGACCCCTGGGGCCTGTCCTGGGCGTCCTGCGGCCTCCTGAAGCTCTCTGGGGCCTCCTGGGGCTCCCAGGGTCCCAGGGGGGATATGTAACATGTGGCCTTCTGGGCCCCCAGGCTGGACCACCTCTTGCGCAGCATCTGAGAGCTCAGAGTTGCGAGAATGTCTTGTGCGAAACGGGCCGGACCACCTTGCGCACGGCATCTCAGAGCTCAGAGTTGCGAGGATGTCTCAGGCGAGATGGGCCGGACCACCTCGCGCATGGCATCTCGGAGCCCAGAGTTGCGAGGATGTCTCCAGCGTGACGGGCTGGACCACCTCGCGCGCGGCATCTCGGACCCCAGAGTTGCGACGATGTCTCGGGCGAAACGTGCTGCGAGGAAGTCTCAGGCGAAACGGGCCGGACCACCTCGAGCGCGGCGTCTCAGAGCTCCGAGTTGCGGGGGCCTCCTGGGGCCTCCTGGGACCTTCTGGGGACCTCCTGGGGCTTCCTCCTGGGCTTCCTGTGGCCTCCTGGACCCCACCTGGGGCTTCCTGAAGCCTCTTGGGGCTCCCAGGGGGGGATATCTAATATGTTGCCGTCGGGGCCCTCCAAAATGGGGGGCCACAAGAGCAGGAAAAATCAACGAATCGACACCAGATGTTTATTCACTTGACACGTTCTGATAGGGGGCCTCCTGGGGTCTCCTGGGAGCCTCCTGGGAATCTCCTGCGGACCCCTGGGGCTTGTCCTCGGCGTCCCGCGGCTTCCTGAAGCTCTCTGGGGCCTCCTGGGGCTCCCAGGGTCCCAGGGGGGATATGTAACATGTGGTCTTCTGGGCCCACAGGCTGGACCACCTCTTGCGCAGCATCTGGGAGCTCAGAATTGCGAAAATGTCTTGTGCGAAACGGGCCGGACCAACTTGCGCACGGCATCTCCGAGCTCAGAGTTGCGAGGATGTCTCAGGCGAGACGGGCCAGTGTCTCGGGCGAAACGTACGTGCTGCACAAGAGCAGGAAAAATCAACGAATCGACACCGGATGTGTATTAACTTGACACGTTCTGATAGGGGGCCTCCTGGGAATCTCCTGCGGACCCCTGGGGCCTGTCCTGGGCGTCCTGCGGCCTTCTGGACCTCCCTGGGGCCTCCTGGGGCTCCCAGGGAGGATATGTAACATGTGGTCTTCTGGGCCCCCAGGCTGGACCACCTCTTGCGCGGCATCTGGGAGCTCAGAGTTGCGAGAATGTCTTGCGCACGGCATCTCCGAGCTCAGAGTTGCGAGGATGTCTCAGGCGAGACGGGCCGGACCACCTCGCGCAGGGCATCTCAGAGCTCAGAAGTTCGAGGATGTCTCAGGCGGGCTCCCAGGGTCCCAGGGAGGATATGTAACATGTGGTCTTCTGGGCCCCCAGGCTGGACCACCTCTTGCGCGGCATCTGGGAGCTCAGAATTGCGAGAATGTCTTGTGCGAAACAAGCTGGACCACCTTGCGCACGGCATCTCAGAGCTCAGAGTTGCGAGGATGTCTCAGGCGAGACGGGCCGGACCACCTCGCGCAGTGCATCTCAGAGCTCAGAAGTTCGAGGATGTCTCCAGCGTGACGGGCTGGACCACCTCTCGCGCGGCATCTCCGAAGTCAAAGTTTCGAGGATGTCTCAGGCGAAACGGGCCGGACCACCTCGCGCAAGGCATCTCAGAGCTCAGAATTTCGAGGATGTCTCAGGCGAAACGGCCCGGACCACCTCTCGCACGGCACCTCGGGGCTCAGAGTTTCGAGGATGTCTCAAGCGAAACGGCCCGGACCACCTCTCGCGCGGCGTCCCGGAGCGCAACTTTTCGAGGATGTCTCAGGCGAAACGGCCAATCCCGGCCAACTCAGAAACGAGAGTTGTGAGGATGTCTCAAGCGAAACGGCCCTGACAATCAAATTTTTGTGAGGATGTCTTTGCTCTGACTTCCCTCGGCCGGAGTTAGTAGCTTCTATCACAACAGCACCCCGTTCAGCAAGCTGTTTGGGGAATGAAAATCCTGTTTGGGGAACCCTGTCTCGGAGCCCAGAGTTGCGAGGATGTCCCAGATCGCACCTGGTCGACGAGTAAGGTGTCGGGTCGGCACTGTGAGTGGCTCCACCGCCATGCTGTGAACTCAGAAGCAACTTTAAGAGGAAGCGGGGGAGGGCGCGGAAGCGGGGGGGCATGTCGTGATGGTTCCCTCGGGGATGATATCGAGAGGTACGCGGCGCACGTCTCAAAAGAAACATCGTGACGTCGGATGTCTGGGGAGGGCGGAGGGCAGTGCGCGCATGACGGATGCCGAGGCGGCAGAAACGACGACGGCGGGGACGGGGAGGCGGAGGCAGAGGCGCAGCAGCGGGAGGCGGGAGGCGGGAGGAGGGAGGAGGGAAGAGGAACCAGGCGGGAAGTGGGAAGAGGGAGGCGGGAGAAGGAATGAGAGAGGTTGTGATTGGAGCTCTGTGCTACGAAACGTCTCAGGCAGAATGGGCCAGACCATCTCGCGCGCAACATCTTCGAGCCTCGCATTGCGAGGATGGCTCAATCGAAACGGGCCGGACCACCTCGCGAGCGACATCTTGGAGCTCAGTATTGGAAGGATGTCTCAAACGAAACGGGCCGGACAATCTTTCGCACACGTTTTGACAAGTCCACATCGCACTCGCTTCCCGTTAGGTCCTCTCCTGCAACTCCCTTCCTCCTCCTCCTCCTCCTCCTCCTCCTCCTCCTCCTCCTCCTCCTCCTCCCCCTCCTCCTGCCTGCTCCCTCATGCACATCATCCGCCTCCTCCTTATCCCTTCCATCTCCTCCTCCTCCTCCTCCTCCTCCTCCTCCTCCTCCTCCTCCTCCTACTCCACCTCCTCTTCATCCCGAACGGCATCTCGGAGCCTAGAGTTGCGAGGATGTGTCCAGCGTAACGGGCTGGACCACCTCGCGCGCGGCATCTCGGACCCCAGAGTTGCGACGATGTCTCTGGCGAAACGTGGTGCGAGGAAGTCTCAGGCGAAACGGGCCGGACCACCTCGAGCGCGGCGTCTCAGAGCTCCGAGTTGCGGGGGCCTCCTGGGGCCTCCTGGGACCTCCTGGTGACCTCCTGGGGCTTCCTGCTGGGCCTCCTGTGGCCTCCTGGACCCCACCTGGGGCTTCCTGAAGCCTCTTGGGGCTCCCAGCCGGGATATCTAAGCTGTGGCCATTTGGGCCTCTCCAAATGGAGGGGGGGGCACAAGAGCAGGAAAAATCAACGACTCGACACCGGATGTGTATTACTTGACACGTTCTGATAGGCAGCCTCCTGGGGCCTCCTGGGAGCCTCCTGGGAATCTCCTGGGGGCCCCTGGGGCCTGTCCTGGGCGTCCTGCGGCCTCCTGGTGCCTCCTGGTGCCTCCTGGGGACCTCCTGGAGCTTCCTCCTGGGCCTCTTGTGGCCTCCTGAACTCCACCTGAGGTTTCCTGAAGCGTCTTGGGGCTCCCAGAGGGGCTATCTAACCTGTGGCCGCTTGGGCCCCTCAAAATGGAGGGGGGGGCACAAGAGCAGGAAAAATCAACGAATCGACACCGGATGTTTATTAACTTCACACGTTCTGATAGAGGGCCTCCTGGGGCCTCCTGGGAGCCTCCTGGGAATCTCCTGGGGGCCCCTGGGGCCTGTCCTGGGCGTCCTGCGGCCTCCTGGACCTCTCTGGGGCCTCCTGAGGCTCGCAGGGTCCCATGGAGGATATGTAACATGTGGTCTTCTGGGCGCCCAGGCTGGACCACCTCTCGCGCAGCATCTGAGAGCTCAGAGTTGCGAGAATGTCTTGTGCGAAACAGGCCGGACCACCTTGCGCACGGCATCTCAGAGCTCAGAGTTGCAAGGATGTCTCAGGCGAGACGGGCCGGACCACCTCGCGCAGGGCATCTCAGAGCTCAGAAGTTCGAGGATGTCTCAGGCGAAACGGGCCGGACCACCTCTCGCGCGGCATCTCCGAAGTCAGAGTTTCGAGGATGTCTCAGGCGAAACGGGCCGGACCACCTCGCGCAAGGCATCGCAGAGCTCAGAGTTTCGAGGATGTCTCAGGCGAAACGGCCCGGACCACCTCTCGCACGGCACCTCGGGGCTCAGAGTTTCGAGGATGTCTCAAGCGAAACGGCCCGGACCACCTCTCGCGCGGCGTCCCGGAGCGCAACTTTTCGAGGATGTCTCAGGCGAAACGGCCAATCCCGGCCAACTCAGAAACGAGAGTTGTGAGGATGTCTCAAGCGAAACGGCCAAAGCCATAAAATTGTTGTGAGGATGTCTCTGCTCCGCGTTCCCTCGGCCGGAGTTAGTTTCTACCACATCAGCACCCCGTTCAGCAAGCTGTTTGGGGAAAAACATTTCTATATTCCTTCCCGGTATCGTGGGTCGATCATGTTTGCGTGGGCACCACCTCCAGCACTCCTGGGAGGAGGAGGAGGAGGAGGAGGAGGAGGAGGAGGAGGAGGAGGAGGAGGAGGAGGAGGAGGAGGAGGAGGAGGAAGAGGAAAAGGAGGAGGAGGAGGAGCCTCGAGCGCCCGAGCGCCGAGGGTCGAGGCTTTTCCGACCTCGGCAGCCCGGCCCGAACCCTCCCTGCTCTCGCACTCCCTTTCCTTCACTCTCTCGACACGCAGCTTCCTCGCCGGAAGCGTCCAGGGGAGGCCTGAATCGATCGCCTGCTCTCCCCCCTCGGTGCCATGGCACGGCAGGTCGTCCCGCCCCGCGGGCGACGCGGCCGCCAGGCCCACCCGGAGCTGGCGGCGGACCTCTTGCGCAGCCTCTTCGGCACCGGGGGCGCGCAGCGGGACCGGCAGCCGCCGCCGGCTCGCCGCCCAGAGTGGCGCTGCGGCTGCGGCACCACAAACTTCGACAACCGGCAGGCCTGCCGGGGGTGCTCCGCGGCCCGCGCCGGAGCGCCAGCGGCCTACCCCCCGCCGCCCGCCGCAGACGCCAGAGGGCGGCGGCGGCGCCGCCGCCGCTTGGCCAGCCTTGCCCGGCGGCGCATCGTTTCGAAAGCGCCGAGCGGACAGCTCAATGTTGGGCTCTGGCCTTGCACATTCCTGGCAAGAGCAACGTCATTGCAGACGCGGGCTCCCTGTCACTGGACTTCGCGCGTTCCTGGCGCGAGGATCAGTACAGGGACCCCGCACTTCGCAAAACCTTGTTTCAAGAGGTCGAATCCAGATGCGGCGTTCAGTTTACGCTGGACTTGTTCGCAGATAGATTCGGCATGGCGGCTCTCACTCACGAGGGGCGTTTGCCAGAACTTTCCGCTTTCGAGGCCGAGCTGCGCGGCCACGCGGTTTGGGCACACCCGCCGCGCGCGCTGCTCAAGGAGATTTTTCAATTTTTGAATGCCGCCGTTGCTGATAACGCAGTGCTGCGCGTTGTCATCCTGTGCCCTGACGACCCGGGAGCCCCGTGGTTCCGTCCGTCGTTGCTATCCAAGTGGCGCAGGATCAGATCGTGGCCCGCCGGGTCCGACTTTTTCTGATGGTCGTCCGATCGAGGCTAGTCGAAAGGCCCAGTATCGGATCTTCCACGCATCGTGATTCAAAGCTGGCTTCGAACCGCTGGAAGCGCAGGCGCTGACAGAGCTAGCTGTGCTCTTTGGCACCTACAGAAATACACACCGTATTGCGCATGCTTCCCCATTCCCTCCGCCCCCCTCCTGGCCCCCCGCTCCTGCCCGCTATTACGGTGCATTGCTGGGGTCTTCTTATCTGTCGATGGCCTGGACATCCCATGTTCTCAAATTCTTGATTTTGTTCAGCGTGCCCCCCCTTGCTCCCCGCGCTGTCCGTGCTTCGCGGATGCCCCGGGACGTTTTTATCTGCCGCATTTCGGTTCGTCCATCAGCGGATCTGCCGATTGACCGCCGCCCTGTCGGGGGGATGGGGTCTCCGGTCGGCGAGGACCGCGTCGAGGCCTTCATTGACGAGGCGATTGCGGCAGCTTGCGCCCCGTCAGGTGCCATCCACGCAGCGGTGCTCGCCAGCGTCACCAAGGAGGTCGCCGTCGACGGAGACATCGGCGTCGCTGCCGCCCGCGCCGTCGGAGAGGGCCTCCCGAGGGCAACCCAGATCTCGGAGTTCCAGGCCCAGGCAGACGCAGAGTTCCCGTTCCGCAAGGTGTTGTGCGATCTTAGCCTCGACCAGATCAGGCGGGCGTGGTTTGCGATCATGGTTGACACCGACCAGTTAGAGGAGTCTGTCACTGAGTCCCTCGCTGACCCGAAAGATCCCATGGCCACCGTTTACGCTTTGCACGCCGCGCACCCAGCTGACTCGGAGTTGTCCGCGCTGAAGAGCAGCGCAGCCTTGCGCCGCGCGGCCCGGACCACTTGGAAACAGCTGTGCTTCCCCGAACAGGGCGGGGGACCCGACCGGCTGCAAGTGTATTTGGGCGAGCGCGCAGAGAGTGGCGACCAAGCCGTCCGCGCCATTTAATCGAGATGCGCGCGACGGTTCTAGCAAGCAAGAAGAAGACTGCACCTTCGAAGCGCGCTGCCCAGAAACTGGCCTTCATGCCGTGCGTGTACGGATGCATCGAGAGTTTTAAGCGTCGATGCATCAAGCCATCGGCCGCGGTAGCGCTTGACAGCGAGCTGCTTTTCCGCGACTTCGGAATCGATCAGATTCTGGGGTCCGTGGTCTTGGAGACGAAAGCTGCGACTGCTTCCTCGGACAGCGCCGGCCCCGGCGCATCCGGGCAAGTGTCTGGGGGCTCACAGGCGCGGGCCCCGGAGCAGGGCAGGTCCAGCCGCGCCTCGGGCCCCGTCAGGCGGGAGAGGTCGCCGTCCCCAGCCGCAGGCGAGTCTTTCAAACGAGCCGCCAAGAAGAAAGAAACTGACGCTTTGTTCTTCGAGCTGCACGTTTTTGCCATTAATAACCCTAGCGTCGCTAAGATCGAAGGTTGGCTTTCGGAGAAGAACAAAAACAACCCGGCAGCAATCGAGGCGCTCATGTCCGAGGTGTGCCGTAATTGCTTGTACTCGAACCGTGGAGCGGTGAATCATAATTTCACGACGTGCAAGTCCCTCGGCAACCGCTGCGTGCTCACTTGCCCAAAGTGCAAGGGGGCAGGCAGGACCGAGGGCGACGAGCACTGGGCGGCGGACTGCCCCTGCAGCCGCTGACTCGCGCGAGTCGGCGCCGGCCCCCGGTCTGTGGGCGCTCCGTTGGGTGCACGCATGGTTCTGCACATGCGTTTGTGTTCTTCGGCGCCATTCTCCGGGGCGAGAGCTTTAATTAATGCGCCTGCCGGTGGAGTCCTTGCCGGGCTGTTCCCGGCGCGTGTCCTTGCTTTTCTTCCGCCGCGTGCCTGCGTTTCAAGCAGGCGCGCGCCCCGGGCCGGCCCCCGCGACCCCGTCCGTGGCCGTGCCGGGTGCGCGCCTGGGAGAAAAAAAAAGCGCCTGTCGTCGCGTCGCCGTCTACTCCCCCCATCGCCCTGCCGTCTCCGTCCCTCGCCTGCCCTTCGCTTTCGCCCCTCCCGCTCTGCCCCCCCTTTCCTGCGCGGCCCCGCCCTGGGATCGTCGGCGGGCACGCGCGCCGTGCGCATTAGTTGTTGCTGGGGGCACAGAAATCACCGGGTTCTGGGGCCGCGGCCCTGGCGGCCCCACGCAATGCAATTCTGTGTAACAGACGTGCGATTGCTTCACTTTTTTGCCCCTCTGGCAGGGGGGAAAAACACTTCCTCGTTGTGCGTGGGTTACCGGGTCCGCGCACCGTAGGCGATAAGTTCGGCCGAGGTCCGATATCCCCGGGGGCCGCGCACGGCAGGACAAAGGCGGCCCACGACCGCCATGAAGACGTGAAAGAAAACGTACGATTGGTGCACTTTTTGCCCCCTTGGCGGGAGGAAAACATTTTCGTCGCCGCCCCCCCCGGCCTCTTGGTCGACAGGGAATGGCCGCCGCGACCTGAGGCCTTTGGGGCTCAAGATGAAGCGCGGCCCAGGATCGCCAGGGCCCGTGCGCCGCCGGCGCCTCGGCCCCGCCTGTTTGCACCGCGACGATTTCGATCGCCCCGGGCCAGCGGCCGACAGACCGTATGCCGGGAGCCTCGCGCTGCACCTTCGCAGGCGTCCGCGGCGCCTCTGGGGAATCCCGCCCCGGCGACGCACGCTGGCGCCTTGGCGCATCATGCGGGCCTGTTGGGCCCCCGCGCTGCAGCGCGACCCACTTCGAGCTCCGCCGGTGGGCGCGCCAGGCGCGCGCCAGACTCTGAGTGGGGGCCCCGACCTCTTGTCCTTAATTCGAGAGAGCACCTCTGTGGAACAGGGGGCGCGCTGCAGTGTGGCCATATCGGCAATTCACTGCTGCCTCCAAGCAGCCCTGGAGGAGAGCACAAAGAAGCGGTGTAGCAGTTCCCTGCGCACTTCCGTAGGCTCCTTCGAGAATTCCTCAGGGCTGCAACTTTTGCCGTGCGACTCAGACGAGAAATTCATGTTGTTGTTTGCCCTGATGGACGGCCGGTGCTGGTCACCCGTCACGAATCTGTGCACTGCAGTGCGCTGTTGGGGCCAGCAGCGCAACATGACAGCGCCATTTGACAGTGCATGGACGGACCGGTCGGCCCAATTCTGGAGAGATCTGAAGAAGCGGGCCGACCATTCACGGTCGCGCGCGAAGCGCCCGGCATCTCTGGAATAATTGCGGTGTTACCAAGCCGCTCGCCTCAAAGCAGGCAGCCCGGCCGCTGTCCGGGACGTCGCTATGGCAGCCCTGTCTTTCTTCGGCGTCCGGAGGTGTTCCGAGATTCTCGCGCTCCGGCGTCGAGACATCTCTTTCCGCCAAAAGAGCGACCCTTTCGGACAAGGCGTGGTGTGCCACCTCCCAAATATGGTCGACACCCCCAGCCTGTGCCCTTGCCGCCTCCTGCGGGAGTGGCTGGTGCAGCGGGGCTCGCGCTGGTTCCGACCCGGATGCGCCCTTGTTTTGCGCGACTCACTTGGCGGAGCCCCGCCCCATGAGTTGCGACTCTTTCCGTCGTGATCTTTCGCAGTTCCTTCAGTCTGCCGCAGTGGGAATGCACTCGCTGCGAAATGGCGGTGCCCACTGGTGCAAGACAGTGCCTTTCTGCCGGAAGAGTTGGTGCAGTCTCAGGGCGGCTGGTCGGCCCCTGAAACCATGCGAGCATTTTACGCTCGTTTCTCAGATTCAGAGCGGTGCGATCAGCTTTTACGCGCCGTGTCTACAGCTTCGAGTGGCATGGCGGCCCCAGCCATCACTCATCACCAGGCGCGCGTTTCACTTATGCCTCTGTGGAAGCGTTTCACTGGGAGCTTGTAAAAACTCGCCTCCTCGGGGTTGCGCCTGGCCGGTGCTCCTGGCGACCGTCCCTGGGTTGCCACGGACCTGGCCAGGCCGGCCTGCAGCTCCGCGAGGCACCCCACACGAGGCATATGCTGCCAGCACAGGAGACACCGCCTTGGACTTGGAGGCAAAACAGTTCCTTCCCGACTCCTCCCCCCAGTCACGGGGCAGCGTACATTCAGAAAGCGCTTCGAGTGATGCCCATCTCCTTAGCTCTAGAGCTTCTGAAATCTAAGCAGGGGTTTGTAGGCTCAGGGGGGGCAGGTGTTAGGGGGCGGCTGGGATTTGGGCGGCGCGAGCGCGCGCTGGGCCCCCCCCCCCTCGGCCAACCTTGTGAGGGGGTGGGGCGTGCGCGCGCTCCAGTGCACCCCCCTCCTCCCCTGCATCCCCTCCCCTTTCTCTGGGAGCCTTGGTCCTCCTTCTCCTCGCCCTCTTCCTCCTCCGCCGTCCCCGCCTGGCTCAAGGGCTCAAGAGTTTCAATCAGGCGATCGCAAACATGGATCAAATGGGGACGTGCATTAGAGACGGGTTCCGTTTCAATGGGAAGTCGCTGATATCCGCCGCCGAACGAGGCGGCAACGACCGTATTTTTTGGAGGGCACCTCCCCCCGATCCATGGATTTGGTGACCGCGCGCCAAACCCATGGATCGCTAATCCATGTCTGCCCGCCCCCGATTCAAGGGGTTGATCTGTGGTGTGTGCACATCCGTCTGCCATAACCTCGCTCGTGTGCTCGCCGTGTGGGTGAGCCGTCGAGTTCTCGCCTCGCCGTGCCGCCTCAACGGTTCGGTGTGGAACGCCGCCAGCATAGTGACCAGACGGTACCTTGCGATGTTGGGGACGGTGGAAACATGCCCCATCATCACTCAAGGAGTAAGTCTTGCAGCGTGGAGCTTGTAAGTGGAACATACAAACGCACATTCGACGATGTGGCGAATCCACTTGGCGGTGTGACGGCACGCGTTCACATACTCGAGACAAGCCCTGCCATGCAACTGGCGACGTGTGGAGGGGGGGGGGGTCAATTTGACACCAGTGCACGTGCCGACCAGAAAAGGTTTGATTCGATTGATTCTCTGCAGATCGAACCAGTATTTCGTATCGGTCGTTTGTTCCTTCACGTAATGCACGGGTCGATTCGATACGATGCTGGGCATTTTAGTATCCGCCTTATCCGTTTCCTTCTTCTCCTCCCGATCCTTGCTCTTCCCCTTGATCCCTCCACTGCTTCACGATGGCCAGACGTCGCGTGCAGTTGACGTCCCTGTTGGTGATGTGCCGTGATCGTGCTTTTGGGTCGCTGCTTCTGCCCGGGCGTTACAGCGCTGCATAGCGCAGCATCGGCTCCACCCCCGATTGGAGTTGCGATTCTGCTTCGCGATCTATTTTTCGCTTGGCTCATGATGTGAAGGGCGCGTGTGCGAGCGAAGGGACTTAACTATATGTCTATGGTCGTATCGTTGCAAGCACATTCGCGGCACTTGTCGTTGTTAATGGAATTCCGTAGCAAAGAGCAAGGTACCAGCCAACGGACATCTAACACGGAGAGGACATCGAGGATGCGCTTTCTCAGAACGGTACGAACAACATGCATCTTTACGGTTTTCGCACGTTTCGACGGAGGGGGAAGGGGATTTAATCATAAGTTGCCATCTGTTCCAGTTATCAGGAGGGTATTGCCAAACACAGCGGAGCACCCACGCAGAGCCCAGAGCCGGCTTGAGCACGGTGCCCGAGGCTGCAGCCGCTACAATGACAGCGGCTGCGCAGGCAAGAGATATCAGAACGGTGCTTTCGAATCACAGGGGGCGGCGGATTTCTCGGATGTCTTGGAGCCCTCTTGGCCCGTCTGCAGCCAGTTCATTTAACGACAGTTCGATTTGATGAATACCAAGGGGAGGGCTCTTCAATATTCCAGCAGCAGAATCAGGGCACACGTGTGCATACTTCTCAACATATTGCAGGCGCCCGCAATGCGTTGAAACTGTTGGGCTATGTTGGTGGAGCAGGGCCGCTTGCTAGTATGCATGATACAAATAATTTGTTTGTTGTCGCATTGGTGGAGCCGATTCCGCAATAATCTGTCGTATTGCAAGGGGCCAGATCTGAAATTACTGTCAACGTCTACGCCTTTGGTGGGAGTATGTGGCTTCACTTGGAACAGCGCCATGCTCGTA
>CAUYUJ010015401.1:100000-132500 GCA_963575745.1 Prorocentrum cordatum
CCCCCCCCTCGTCCCCTTCCGTCCTCCTCCTCCTCCTCCGCCCCGTCCACCTCTGTTTCCTCCTCCTCCTCCGCCCTCTCCTGCCTCCCCTCCTCATGTGAGGCACGCTGACGCAATTCCCTTGCCAATGTATTAAGAAAGTTCCTCCTCCTCCTTCTCCTCCTCCTCCTCCTCTTTCTTCCCCTCCTCCTTCCCCCCCTCCTTCCCTGCCTTCCCCTCCGCGCCCTGAGCCCCCTCGCCCCCCTCCGCCCCCCTCTCCTCTTCCTCCTCCGCCCCTTCCTCCTGTTCCTCACCTCCTCTGCTCCTGCCTCCTTCTGCTTCTTGTCCCCGTCCTCAATCTTAGGTCTGGCGTGTCCTCGTGCAGGCGGACTTTGGACGAACAATTAAAAATAGTCAAAACACGTTCAACAATGATGGAAACTAATAGGAAAATCGTGCCCTGACTACTGTTTGGCTATTTTTGAATGCTCCTCCTGTAGAGGGACAGGCTCGACTTAACCTCACTTTTATCCCCCAATTCTGTGCTCCTCGCTCGTGTCTTGATCGGGAATATTGTTGAGCCGCAGCGAGGGCCTCCCGACGAAAGGCCGCCCCGCAGGAGAGGGTGTCCGATTACAAGCTGCGCGACTCGGAGGGCAAGCTCCAGGATTCGCCGCGAAGAACCGAGGATCGAGGTGCAAGGATGGAGGTGCCAGGGCGGATTGTTGAGGGTCAATTTCGGACTCTGGGGTTAAGTCGGGCCTGTCCCTCTACAGGAGGAATATTCGACAGTAGTCAAATAACAGTCTGGGAACGATTTTGTTGATAATTCGTTTTGGCCATTTTAGGAGTATTTTTTGAGCATCTTTTGTATTTCGTCCAATATCCGCCTGTAGGGGACACGCCCGACTTAAATCGAGGATCGAGGTGCAAGGATCGAGGTGCCAGGACCGATTTTTGAGGGTCAACTTCGGACTCTGGAAGCCAGTTTCGGGCGCTAGGACCGTCTGGCATCGATCCGGGAGGAGCAGCTGGCCCAACTGGAGCCCGGGAGGGTTCTGGGGATCGATTTTAGCGGGCTTGGTGTTTCGTCCCGATTTTTGAGGGGAGGAGGAGGGAGGATGATGGCCACCGTGAAAAAATTGCCCCGAGGGACATCGGTTCAGAGTTTCTTTGCTTGCTCGTTTGATCGTGTGCTTATTTTTGACGTTATTTTGCCGTTTTCGTGCCTGTGGGCTTCTGCTGAGCGTGGGACCTTTGAGCAAAAGCTGGTCTTGGGGGGATCGCATTGGGGTCAGTGATCGTTTCACTCAGGCCCCCTCTCCTCTCATGCCCAAGGACTTCAAGCGCAAGCTGCTCAGCTTCGACTTCTACAGGGACATCGTGTCGGAGGGCCGCCTGGAGGCGAAGGACGGCGGCAAGGCCTGGGGGTTGTGCAGAGACAGCCACCTGGAGGTAGCCCCTGGCTTGCTTCAACAGGCCCCCATAGTGGCCCTTCCCCCACTCCGCCTGCGGCGGCTCCCCACCGTTCAGTGTTGAGACCGCCCCAGATTATCCTGGGGCCTTTCGAGGCTAGCCAGACTACCTCTTTGGGTTGTCGAAGCTTTGCCAAGGACGACGCCGAGACTGATGCCCAGAAGCTCGCGAAGAAGTACAACCTGACAGAGATTCCGATCCACTTCGAGGACGTCCAGCACTACATCGACGTGGTGGAGCCCCTCTTCTGGATGGAGACGATGCAGCAGGTTCAGCGCGACAAGGAGACGGACATGCCCGCAGAGTGTGAGCAAATCCAGTTCACAGGCCTCTCGGAGGGCAGGGGCGACAGTCTCGGGGAGCTGAGGTTCCAGCGCAGGTCAGCCGCCGCGCAGGCCATTCCGATCTCCTCCCAGGACCTGGTGCTGCTCACCCAGGGTAGCGACCCCAGGAGGGACAAGGAGCACCTGCATCTCCTGGGCTACGTCGAGTCTTCCTGGGGCGTGAGCCTCACGGTCACCGTGGTCGTGCAGAGCTCCACCGGGGACGTGAGGTTCGTGGAGGTCGTGAAGAAGCTGCTCGAGCAGGGCCGCGAGAACATGACCTCCGACGCGAGACAGTGGGGCATGGCAAAGGTGACTGCGCTGGCGACCATGGCGCGTGAGTTCGAAGCCCTCTACTCGCTTCCGAGGCTCCCCCTGCGGGACATGATCGTGAACAGGGAAGTCAGGGGGCAACGTCAGGGGGGGATAGGCTCAGGGGGGATGCATCGACCCCTAACGCCCATTCATCGCCGATAGGAGCCTGATAGCCCACCCCGCCCAGGAGCTTGTGGATTCGCCATGGGGGGCCTATCGCCGATCTATCGCTGACTCCAGGTCAACGTTTCCTTCCTGAGCTGGTCCCCTCATATCGTTGACCCTCAGGAAGACAGCAGGTCGAAAGACTCGGGGATGGAGATGCAGGGGGCTGGCGCGATCATAGAGCCGAAGTCGGCTGTGCAGGCAGCGGAGGACGTGGACGGGCTGCCGCCGCCCCTGAAGGACGACGGCAGGAAGCTCGTGGTCCCGGAAACTGTGGACAAGGCGCTGCGTGCGAGACACAACGGGCCGCAGATGGAGTCGATCCAGGAGTCCTGCAAGGTGAGCGGCATCACGCTGGTCCAGGGCCCGCCGGGGACCGGCAAGACCACCACGATCCTCGGCATCCTGTCGGTGCTGCTGTCGGCTACGGCTAAGGCCAGCAAAGCAGTCTACTACGGGGCCCGCTCGGGCGCTGGGCGCGAGCGTGGCGCTGCCGAGGACTCGGAGTCCTCAGATGAGGACGCCGCCTCCATCGAGGCCAGAAGGCTCGAGCGGGTGCACACTCTGCGAGCCCGCACCAGGTGGTTGCAGGGCAAGTTCGTGCCGTGGCAGGACGCGCTGGAGCAAAATGTGCCAGTGAGCGGCACCAAGCGCTGGAGGGAGCCTTACCCGAAACTGAGCCACAGCGAGATCACACCAATGAGCGAGGTGCAGGAGGACGTCACTCCCAAGAAGGTGCTCGTCTGCGCGCCGTCCAACGCCGCTATCGACGAGGTCGTGCGGCGGGTGGTGCGAAACAAGTTGATCAACAGTAGCGGCTTGTTGGAAACGCCCTCGATAGTGCGGCTGGGTCAGAACGTCCACCGTGATCTGGAGGACTACGGCCTCGATAACATCGTGAAGAGGCGCGTTAAGTCGGGCCAGCTCGCGAACAAGGCTGAGCAAGACGAAGAGAGGCTTAAAATTCTCAAGAACGCAAAGTTGGTGTGCATGACGCTCAGCATGAGTGGGCACCGCGATATGGTGGGCTTTCCTGGGGACTTCGACACAGTCGTAATCGACGAGGCTTCCCAGGGAGTCGAGATGAGTACGCTGGTGCCCCTGAAGCTGGGCTGCCGCCGCCTGATCCTGGTAGGCGACCCGCAACAGCTGCCAGCAACCTGCTTCTCAGGTCTGGGCATGAACCACAAGTACAATAGGAGCTTGTTCGAGCGTCTCCAGGAATCGCAACACAAGGTCTGCATGCTGTCCATGCAGTACCGCATGCACCCCCTCATAAGCGCTTTCCCGTCGGCCAACTTCTACGACGGGAAGCTCACTGACGGAAAGGGCGTGGAGGAGTACGAGAGGGAAAACCCAGCGCCCTGGTCCAAGGTCAACTGCTTCGCGCCAGTTGTGTTCTTCGACCTGAAAGGCACCATGGAGACCTCGATGCAGTCATTCATCAATCTCGAGGAGGCAATGTTCATCGTACACCTCTTCGATACTGTCTCGAAGCTGTACCCACCGGCCAAAGCATGGTGTGACAGATTCGCGGTGATCTCCCCCTACAGGGAGCAGGTCATGTTGATCCGAGCGAAGTTCAATGCGTATTTCCAGCTGGGGACGAAGGAGGCCTGCCCAATTGATGTCAACACGGTGGATGGCTTTCAAGGTCGCGAGAAGGAGTGCGTCGTTCTGAGTGCCGTCCGCGCGGACGCTAGTAAAGGAATCGGCTTCGTCCGAGACAAGCGGCGCATGAACGTCGCCTTCACTCGCGCGCGCACGAACCTGTGGGTAGTCGGAGCGGCACGCGTGCTTTCCAGGAACGAGGACTGGAGGAACTTCATCAAGAAACAGGCCGAAGACATGCGCCTGCTGCGGGTCGGCGAGAGCAGCAGTATGTGGCTCCCCGGCTACACCGTCAGGTGGCGCGCGCGGCACCCGGCGGAAGCCGAGACCCTGCCGGCGGAGGCGAGGGGGGTTCTCGATGCGTGGGAGAAGGCTGGCGAGGGGAAAGAGGCGGCGCTCGCGGAGGGCGACGCCGTCGGCGCGGGCTTCACCTGGTCGGGCGAGGAGCTGGACGAGTTCCGGCAGAGGGACATCGACGCGGCCCTTCGGAATAGGAAGGACGTGGAGGAGGCGCCCTCTGAGGACGCTAGCTCGATCGAGGAGTACGACCGCGACGCGGTCATGCTAGACGACGAGCCCACCTTCGCAGGCGACGGTGGGGCGGACGAGCAGAGACCGAGTAAGGTGCAGCGCCTGGAGGAGGCGAACGCGGAGAGCGGGAACGAGGGAGAGGGCCTGTAGGCCCCCGTGCCTCCGGCGGCTGCCGTGCCCTGTCCGCGGCGCGATTGTGGCCGCCCTGACGGCCACATCTTCCTCCAGCGGCCGTCCCGCGCTGGAGCGCCTGGGGCCGCGCGCAGGTGCGGCGCGGCGCCAGCGGCGCTGGCGGCTGCGGTGCCCTGGCCGCTTCGCGATGCGGTTTGCCCTGCTGGTCGCCCTGCCAGCCGCGCTGACCCTTCGGTGCCCACCGCGCCTTCGGGCCGTGGCGCCGTCGCGCGGCGCCGCGGCGCCAGCGGCGGCTGCTGTGGCGCCACGCCCGGGCGCGCTGCGCGCCGCGCCGGTCGCCACCCGCGGGGTCGCGCGCCCCCCCCGCGCGCGGCCAAAAGGCAGCGCGGTGGGCCTGTGGTCTGTGGGGTTGCCAGTAAGGAGGGGTCAACAACAGGGGGGAGGGCCCCGTTTGGGCCTCCAGCGGGCCCTCCAGGGGCCCCAAAGGGCCACTTTACCGCACCTTTCCTGCAACCCTCGATCACCCTCCCCTGTATCGCTCCCCCCCCCCCCCCTCCCCTTTCCAGACATCCTCCGATCTGATTTTTTCAATCTGCGGCCCCAGAGGTCCCGACCCCTTCCCCGGGGGTGGTTTTCGTCCCGGATTCATGTTTGGTGGCCCCCAGGCCCGATAACGGGTCCTGGAGGCCGACAGTCAGATCCTCGAGGAGGAGGTGGAGGAGGAGGAGGAGGAGGAGGAGGAGGAGGAGGAGGAGGAGAAGGATCTGGCTCAATGGCCATCCGAGTCTGGCGGCCCTCCTTCCCGCGCGTGGCGAGGGCCAGTGCGCGGAGGCTCCACCGCGGGCGGGGCAGGGCACAGCCCCGAGAGGCTCGCGCGGGTGTCCAGGCGCTGGGGCCGACGGTGCCGACCACAGGGCCGTCGCAGGCGAGTGAAAATACGCCCCTACTCAGAGCTGAGAAAGCTTGAGGCTAAGAAATGGGCGTCTTTCCCCAAATCTCCGAGGATATTTTTTGCCCCACATCCAAACATGTGGGGTTCTTGTTTTCTCTGGACGCCCCGCGCAGGAACAGGAGCACCCCCTTCCCTTCTCACTCACACACTCCTACACTCGCATCATCATCATCATCATCATCATCATCATCATCATCATCATCATCATCATCATCATCATCATCATCATCATCATCGTCACTGCATCATCATCACTTGCACACCCGCGCACACTCATTCTCCAATTCACTCGCCCACTTGCAATTGTTACTGATTGCTCATCATTCATCACTCATCACTCATCATCATCACCAGCAGCATCATCATCATCATCAGCATCAGCATCATCATCATCATCAGCATCATCATCATCATCCTCCTCCTCCTCCTCCTCATCATCATCATCATCACAACACCGTCGTCAACAAAACCTCGTCTGTGAGTGAACTGCGAGGAGGTCTGAGGCGTGAGCCCTCTCCCTATGGGGCCCGCCGCTCATGGTTTTACATCCGAGCGGGTCATTGAACCGTGTAACTGTCGTTACTTTTGGGCCCGTGAGGCCTGGATATTGAGGAAACATCAGGCGGGAGCCTCGTCTGTGAGTGAATTGTGAGGAAGTCTCAGGTGGAGGCCCCCTCCCTATGGGCCCGCCTCATGTTTTCGATCCGAGCGGGTCATCGGCCTCCTGTAACTGTCGTCACTTTTGGGCCCCTGAGGCTTGAATATGGATGAAGTATCAGGCGGGAGCCTCGTCTGTGAGTGAATTGTGAGGAAGTCTCAGGTGGGAGCCCTCTTCTTATGGGGCCCGCCTCACGTTCTCATGTTTTTAATTTGAGCGGGTCATTGGCCTTTTGTAACTGTCGTTACTTTGGGCCCCTGGGGCCTGGATATGGAGGCTTTATTCGGCGGGTGGCGGTCGCGCTGTGCATCGCGCGCGCTACATGCACGGCGTGCAGGAGTCCGCGGACAAGCGGCCGCACCACCACTCTGGGCGCGTACCCATCGTGTTGCACCTCGGCGATTTCCTGCAGCTGAAGCCCACAGGCACCATCGGCCTCCTGACGGACGTGAGCGAACTCCTGGACGACGGGTCCTGCAAGTACGCGGAGCCGCCGACGGTGGAGATTCAGCACGCCATCAAGGTGTTCTCTCCGATCCCCTGCGTCTTCGAGCTGAAGGGCACGAAGCGCTTCGAGCCCTGGGGCCCTCTGATCACGTTCTTGGGCTGCACGCGCGAGGGCAAGCCCTTCCCGCCAGAGATCTGGTCCGCCTGGGACACGACGTTGGCCTCGGACGACCGCGGCGTCCTGGACCCTCGGCGCCAGCGCGAGAACTTTCGGCTCGGCTACGGCGTGGGCATCTATTGGGAGACGCTGGCGAGGTGGATCAACGCGCGCTTGTCGCGACGCGCGGCGTCTGGGCGCGCCTCTTTTATTCTTGCAGGCCGTGGACGAGTGCAGCGCGATTTAGGGCGATGCCGATGCGGGCCGGCGCCTCCTGAACGTCCCGAACATGCACGAGACAGGGGACATCCGCGGCGTCTTGGAGGTGCGATTCACGGCAGTGCGGGGGGAGCTGAATATGAAGAAGAAGAAGTTGGGGCTCGCGCAGGAGCAGCGGGCCACCGTCGTAGCCTTCGAGTTTCACCCCGAGGACGAGCAGCGGTGCGAGGAGTGTTCGCCGGGCCAGCTTTTCCGCCCCCGCTATCAACCGCAGGGAGTTTGGCTACAGGTGCGCGGCTTCAAGGAGTCTCCGATCTACCAGGAGGTCGCCGAGGTGCTGCTACATGGCGCCGAAGGCGCCGACGACGACGGCGAGGCCGAGGCGCGGGCGAGGAGCTCCCTCGTGTTCAGGCCTCGCAAGCAGGAGTTCACGTGGCAGAGCTCAGGGCCGCGCGCCGCGCGCTGCTCGGGGTTCACCATGGCGCGCGCGTCGCGCCTCGCTTTCTCGCTGTCGCAGGGCTGGGCGCTCAGCAGGGGCGTCGCCGTCGACTGCGCGAGGGGCGAGGACGCTGGTCGCGAAGGCGTGTCGGGCGAGCAGCGGTGGCTGCGCCTCGACGCCGTGTTCTCCCGCGCCACGCGCATGCGGGACACGCTGATCCTTCGGCCGCCGCCGCGAGAGTTCCCAGGGCGAGGGCCGCCGGCGTCTTCGTGGAAGGCTTGGGGGCGGCCAATAGGTGGGCGATGGTTAGGGGGGGTGGATATCGTGGCGTGGGCCATGATATTTCTTCAAATTTCATGACGCCTCTTCTTCTTTCATTACGTCTCTGGGTTCCCTCCTGGGCCGCGCGCATGCCGCCGGCCATGATTTGCGCACCCTCCCATTCTTTGACGCCCCCCAGCCCCCGAAGTGCGCTCCTGGAGTTCGACGTCGGAGCGGAGACGTGCAGGGCAGAGGCGGAGCGGCTCGCGGCAGAGCTGGGCATCGTGCTGCCCCCCCGCCTGATCGCGGCGGTGCCCCGCTCGGAGCCCGCGGGGTTGCCCCGGCGGCTTGGTCTCGCGCGCCAGCGGCTCGCGGGGTTGCCCCGACGGCCTCGCCCACGGGGCTGTCCCCGACGGCTGTGCGATTTCGCTGTCGGAGAACGCCCCGCTGTCAGTCGTGGTGGCGAGGGCGCCGAGGAGAATCCACGCGCTCTCCTGCCAGGAGGCAGGAAAGGTGCAGGAGGAAAGCGTGTGGGGCGGCGATGAGGAGGGGGTGAAGGAGGCGGAGGTGGGGGAGGGCAAGGCAAAGGCCGAGGAGGGGAAGGAGGAACATGAGGAGGAGAGGGAGGAAGTGGATGGGGCGGGGGAGGAGGAGGAGGCGGGAGAGGAAAAGGTTGAAAAATGCAACGGGTAGGACGAGAAGGAACAGGAGGAGGATGTGGAGGATATGGAGGAGGAGGTGGAGGAGGACGGAAAGGGGCGGAAGGAAACCTCCGCCAGAAGAAGAAGAAGGACAAAAGGCGAGAGGCACGCTAAATCGATTCCCGTGTGGGGTCCTACTGTCGGAGTAATTTCATTCGGGTGTTCCTTTTTCGATGCCGGCCTCCATGGATGAATCCAAGGCGACAGGGAAGGGGTTGGGACCTCTGGGGCCGCGGAGTGAAACATCATATCTGAGGATACGTATTTGGCTCAGGGCTAAAAGGATTTGGAAGCAGTGGACTTCAGTTTCACGTTTTTCTTCAACAGTAGTCCAGGCACATGCACAAATATTATACGACAGAGGCGGCCCCGAGAAGACGCCCAGGGTCCAGGCCAGATTCTCGGCATTCTCAAACGGAATCTGGAGTCCATGAAGGTTGCTGCTTTTTTCCCAACCATCCTGTGGTGTTGGGTCCTCGTTTTGAAGAGCCAGCGCCCCGCGTTCACTCCTCCTCCTCCCGCTGCCCCCTCCCTCCTGCCATCATCATCATCATCACCATCATCATCATCATCATCATCATCATCATCATCATCATCATCATCATCACCCCATAGAGAGCTCCAGCGAAGGCCCCAGTGGCTGCGCTCCCATGCGCCCACCGCGCCCATTTCGGCACACCCCTCACACGTTTCGTGGCCCCATAGGGAGCTCCAGCGAAGGCCCCAGTGGCTGCGCTCCCATGCGCCCGCCGCACAAATTTCGGCACACCCCTCATACGTTTCGTGGCCCCATAGGGAGCTCCAGCGGAGGCCCCAGTGGCTACGCTCCCATGCGCCCACCGCACACCCCTCACACGTTTCGTGGCTCATAGGGAGCTCCACCGAAGGCCCCAGTGGCTGCGCTCCCATGCGCCCACCGCGCCCATTTCTGCACACCCCTCACACGTTTCGTGGCCCCATAGGGAGCTCCAGCGAAGGCCCCAATGGCTGCGCTCCCATGCGCCCACCGCACCCATTTCGGCACACCCATCACACGTTTCGTGGTCCCAGGGGCTCCAGCGAAGGCCCCAGTGGCTGCGCTCCCATGCGCCCACCGCGCCCATTTCGGCACACCCCTCACACGTTTCGTGGCCCCATAGGGAGCTCCAGCGAAGGCCCCAGTGGCTGCGCTCCCATGCGCCCACCGCACAGATTTCGGCACACCCCTCACACGTTTCGTGGCCCCATAGGGAGCTCCACCGAAGGCCCCAGTGGCTGCGCTCCCATGCGCCCACCGCGCCCATTTCGGCACACCCCTCACACGTTTCGTGGCCCCATAGGGAGCTCCAGCGAAGGCCTCACACGTTTCGTGGCCCCTTAGGGAGCTCCAGCGGAGGCCCCAGTGGCTGCGCTCCCATGCGTCCACCGCACAGATTTCGGCACACCCCTCACACGTTTCGTGGCCCCATAGGGAGCTCCACCGAAGGCCCCAGTGGCTGCGCTCCCATGCGCCCACCGCACCCATTTCCGCACACCCCTCACACGTTTCGTGGCCCCATAGGGAGCTCCAGCGAAGGCCCCAGTGGCTGCGCTCCCATGCGCCCACCGCACCCATTTCGGCACACCCATCACACGTTTCGTGGTCCCATGGGGAGCTCCAGCGAAGGCCCCAGTGGCTGCGCTCCCATGCGCCCACCGCACCCATTTCGGCACACCCCTCACAGCGAAGGCCCCAGTGCCCGCGCCCGCATGCGTCAGCCATACCCATTTCGGCACACCCCTCAAAAGTTTCGTGGTCCCATAGGGAGCTCCACCGAAGGCCCCAGTGCCTGCGCCCGCATGCGTCAGCCACACCCATTTCGTCAACTCCCTCACACGTTTCGTGGCCCCATAGGGAGCTCCACCGAAGGCCCCAGTGCTGCCGCCCGCATGCGTCCCGCACACCCATCCCCTTCACACGTTTCGTGGCCCTATAGGGAGCCCCACCGAAATTGGTAGTGTCAACTGCGGTATTCACACCTGCACATGGTTGGGTCCTTCGTCAGGCTAATTCTTATTAGCTGCTTATGATGGGTGTACGACTCGCCCCATCCCCTGCTCACTCTGTTCGGTCTTTCTGCGTTCGCCTTCCCCACCTTGACCTCCAGCGGAGTGATATGTCTTTATCCGCGGGCCCCCGAGGTATTGACGCAGCTTTTTTTACCGGGTCCAGGACATCCAACGCCATCCCGATCCCGCCCCGAGTCCCCTGACCGTCCTTGAAGAAACGATTCGTCGGGGATAACCTTGGGCCCCGGCCACGTGGTGGGGGGCACCATGCCCCGCGCCGCTTGCGGCGGCTTAGCGCTCGAAGGTTTTGGGGCCGGGTCGGTTTCGGGGCGCCCTGCGCCGAAAACGCGGCACCCTGGACGGTCATGGCTGGTTGCCAGCCGCGCCTCTTCGTGCGTGATGTGTGCACTGGCAGGGTGCGGGGGAGAGGGGGGGACGGCAGGAGGCGGAAAGTGGAGGGCAGAGGAGGAACAGATGCTTGCCGAGATGTTTTGTCAAGCCCGCCCACATGCCCAGTCATCCCGCTTGGCTCCGTTGTTGTTTGCCTTGTCAGACTCCACCTGCGTACATACCAGAGGCCGCGACGTAAGTCAGCGATGTGAGCTTCTGGGCAAGTCCACACTGACGCGTGGATCTCCGTCGCGGGAGGCTGTCCTCTGGGCGGGCAGACCGGGCCAATCGGGCGGGCCCCAACGGGCGGTCGGGCGGGCGGACCTGGGCGGGCAGGTCGGGCAGGCGGGCTTTCACAGGCGGGACGGGCGCTGGGTCGGGCTGGGTGCGTGTGGCCCTACCGTTGGAGATCCCATCTCAGCACCTCGTCCACTTTGCATGGCGATCGGGCTCAGCGTCTGGCCTTGCGATGCAAGAGCGCCTGCAGTGCGCGCTGCTGGTAACATTCAAGAGCGCAGGTGCCTCGCACGGCGCGATCTGATCAGGCCGGCGAGAGCAGCGAGAATTCGAGCGTAGTGCCGTGTACAAGTAAATGGATAATCTATATTCTGGATGCGGGTGCGTGACAATATATGGTCCCTCATGGTATTCGAATTTTTCTGCGCGCATCTTTGCTTTCATATGGTATGTTCATGTATGCATTCGTGTCTGGCTAACATGAAACATGAAGCACATTGAAGCTACTAGCGTTTACTGCAGGCGATGTTGGCATGTGTGATCGCGCGTGTGCGACCCGCATGCTGTTTTTCGCAGAAAAGCGTGTTAGAACGTTCGTTTGGAATATCAGCGTATGTGCACCGCATCAGATTTCCTGGCTTTCGGCCCACACTACAACCGTGTATGGGTTGTGGGCACGGGAAAGCGTCTCACAATCTTCATGGTGTCTCTTGGGAGGCCTCTTGGGGGACTTTTGGGGGCCTCTTGGGATGCTAGGAGAAGGAAGGGGAGGTGGAGGGGTTGGCAAGTTTGAGTGCCACCCCAGATCCTGACCCCTGGACATCCACAGAGGTCCCCAGAGGACCTGGGAGATCTCCAGATTTCGCGCCACCCTCAAGTGGCGCAGCAGCTTTGTGGGTGCGCCAAGTGACGAGGGGCTGCAGCCCGGGACGGGGAGTTCTGTGCGCGCGCCCCTGTCTTGTCCCCAGGGAAGGCCGCGGCTGTGCTGCTCTTGGCCGCTGCTGCTGGTCGTCCTCGCGTCGCCGTGCCCGTCTGGTCTGTCTGGTCCGCCTGGTCTTGGCGGCGCTGGCCGGCGGCGGACGCCCCCCTGCCCGGCTGCAGAGGGAAGCGCCTGTCAGGAGGGGAATTAACACACAGACGCAATTAAGCGTGGATCCCCAGGGAAAAATAAGAAAATATGGGAAGTGGGGGGGAAGACACAAACCCAGAAAATTTGTTAAAATATGGGGAATCCTGTCATGTGTGTCTATTTGTTTGTGTGTCCCAGGGCCCCTTCAGTCTGGGGCCTGGCGGCCCCGGCCGCCGGCGGGCATCCGCCTGCATGGCAGCAGGAGGGTGGGCGTTCGCACGGCGCCCTTGGCTTTAAGTCGGGCCTGTCCCTCTACAGGAGGAATATTCCAACATAGTTTAAAACATAGTATGGGGACGTTGGTTGGCGTATTTTTTGTTTTATTTTTGAGTATAGTTTGATTTTTCATTTTTCGTCCATAATCGGCCTGTGGCAGTACCTGCCCGACCTAACCTTGGCTTCGGTGTCGCGTGCGCCTGCGGTCTTTTCCGTGGTTTGATTTCGTCGCCCTCTCCCGCCCCGTGTGGGTGTTGGTGTGTTGATGGTCGCGTGGGCTGTTCTGGCTTGGTGGTGCAACCCCAAAGCGGCGCAGCCACGCAGCAGGACACATTTCTGCGGCATTGTTCCTGCGGAGGCCGCCGAGAAGATTTTCTCGGGGCGATAAAGAAGCCGAGACGTTCTAAATTCCCCACCCTCTACCTTCGATCCTCGATCGGCGTGGGCAGGGGAGGTGGAGGAGGGTGCTGACGAGCATCAGGAGGAGGAGGAGGCGGAGGAGGAGGAGGAGGAGGAGGAGGAGGAGGACGAGGAGGAGAACGGCTCGAGAATCCGGCCAGCATCGTAGTAGTGGATCCGCCTCCTCGCGGGGGGATGTTGGGCGGTGGACAGGGCGCCTCCTTTGGCGCTTGACGTCTCGCACCTGTCTCGAGCCACCAATCGATCACAGCTCCTCTCGCGTTGCCATGCCCCTCCTTCTCCTTCTCCTCTCCTCTCCTCTCCTCTCCTCTCCTCTCCTCTCCTCTCCTCTCCTCTCCTCTCCTCTCCTCTCCTCTCCTCTCCTCTCCTCTCCTTTCCCCTCCTATCTTCACTTCTGCTCTCCCGATCTTCCTTCTTCTCTCTTTCTCTCTCTCTTTTTTTTTCTCTTCCTCTATCTCTCTCTCTCTTCTCTCTCTCTCTCTCTCTCTCTCTTTCTTCCCCTCCTTCATTCCAATTATTTCCATCACATTTCTATTTCACACACACACACACTATTTCTTTCTCTCCCTCCCTCCCTCCCTTGCTCTCCCTCCCTCCCCCTCCCTCCCTCCCTCCACTCTTTCTCTCTCTCTCTCTCTCTCTCTCTCTCCCTCTCTCTCCCCCTCGCCTCCCGCCGACTGCCACAGGGTATTTTCCTGCCTTACGGCGTCAGACGGGCCAGGAGCCCACCAAGATGGCCGAAGTTGGCTCGAAGCTGGCCCAAGACGGCCCAAGAGGCCTCCAAAAGGGCCTGCAGGAAGGCCAGAAAAGGCCAAACACATGGATATTCTTTAGGTTTTTGAAGGATTTTGACATGTGCTTCTTTTCGGCCATCCGAAGGCTCGATACGGCCCAAGAGCCCCCAAATATTGCCCAAAGATCGCCCAAGAGGCCTCCAACATGGCCCTAGAGCGGCCCAAGAGGCCCGCAAGACGGCCCCAAGAGGCCCCCAAGACGGGCCATGAGGCTTGTAAGACGCCCAAGATGGCCTCCAAGACGGCCCTAGAGCATTCCAAGAGGGCCCAAAGTCGGCCCAGAGGGGCCCCCCAAACGGCTTCCGACGGCGTCGGATGGGCCAGGAGCCCACCAAAACGGCCGAAGATGGCCCTAAGATGGCCCAAGACGGCCCAAGAGGCTTCCAAGAGGGCCTCCATGAAGGGCCGAAAAGGCCAAAATCGTTGTGTTTCCCTGGGTTTTTGAAGGATTGAGGCGTTTGCTTGTTTTCGGTCTTCCGACGGCCCGAGATGGCCCAAGTGCCCCCAAAGATGGCCAAAGAGGCCTCCAACACGGCCCCAAGAGGCCCCCAAGACGGCCCAAGAGGCCTCCAAGACGCTCAAGATGGCCTCTAAGACAGCCCAAGTGCCCTCCAAGACGTCCTCCAAGAAGGTCCGGAAGGGTCAAAATGGCCTCCAGACGGCCAAGATGACCTTCGAGATGCCCACGTGTTCCCCGAAGGCTTTCCGAACCGATTCGGGGAACACATGGTCCGGTAGCTTGGCAGGTCTGGCCTCAACGTTCGGCCATATAGGCGCTTCCAAAAAGGCAGGGGGCGGCGGTGATTCGTCGTAGGCGTCTTCGATCCGCCGCCTCCCTCTGCCTGCAGAGGGGGCTCAGAATCTAGGCCTCCGCTCCCTCCCGAGCGCGCGCCATCGCCGTCGCTGTCGCTGCCGCCGCCTCTGCGTTCCAGCAGTGGCGTGGCGGACCGTGCTCCCCCCGCCCTTCTCCTTGCCTTCCCAGACATCCTCCGATGTGATTTTGTCAATCCGCGGTCCCAAAAGTCATGACCCCTTCCCTGGGGGTAGTTTTTCGTCCCCGGTCCATTTTTGATGGTCCCAGGGCCCGATGGTGATGGGCCCCAGAAGCCGAAATCGAGGAAAAACGCCCGGATGGAACAAATCATATCCTCGGAATCTGGGTTCCCTGGCCGGATGGGGGGCCCACGGGGGGCCGGACGTGGCCGCGGCGGCCGCGGTTGCTGCGCGGCCGCCGCGGGCGCGGCGGCGGCCGCGCCGGCCGCGGCGGCGGACGACGCCCCTGGCCTCTGCCTAGACGGGCGGCCCCCGCCGCCGCCGTCGCCCGTAGCGGGCGGCACCGCTCGGAGGAGCGTCGGGCTTGCCAAGGCCAAGGCCAAGGCCAAGGCCAAGGCCAAGGCCAAGGCCAAGGCCGAGGCCAAGGCCGAGGCCAAGGCCAAGGCCAAGGCCAAGGCCAAGGCCAAGGTCAAGGCACCGTGCGCCAGCCCCCGCGCCGTGGCCGAGGGCGCCGCTGCGGGCGCCGCCTCTCCCAGCGCGGCGGCTCGGGGCCTCAAGCGCTCCCCGCCCGCGGCGGCGCCCCCGCAGGGGAAGCGGAGGAGGCTCCAGGAGCCGCAGGGGCTCGACGGCGCGGCGCTGGAGCGGCTGGGCGCGGCGCTCGCCGGGTCCGTCGTGGCGCGGGACAAGGCGCGCGTGGGGGAGCTCTGCGCCCCTGCTCGGCGCCGCGCCACGAAGGGGGCGGGGCGGCAGGGTCGACGGCGTCGTCTCGGAGGCTCTCGGGGGGCATTACTGGAGGTGCTCGTCGCCGCGGCTGGACGCGGCTCGAAACCGTGGGGGGATGGATCTCGAGGGGAGCCCAGGAAGAGTTTTTTACCTAACAGCGAAGACTGATATGTTTCTAGTGGGGTCAAAAGAGAGCATCTGATGACTCCCCAGGGGGGTCTGGGCGGGAGCCGGACAGGCGAGGGCCGGGCTCGTTTTAAGCAAACAGTCACACACTTCGTGCTCTTCGACCTCCCAGAACTCCATTCCCGGGCCACATTTTGAATGCCCGGAGCCAACTGTAGGCCACTTCGTGCTCTTCGACTTCCCAGAACTCCATTCCCGGGCCACATTTTGGATGCCCGGAGCCAACTGTAGGCCACTTCGTGGTCTTCGAGTTCCCAGAACTCCGTTCCTGGGCATGATTTTGAATGCCCAGGGCCAACTGTAGGCCACTTCGTGGTCTTCGAGTTCCCAGAACTCCATTCCTGGGTATGATTTTGAATGCCCGGAGCCAACTGTAGGCCACTTCGTGGTCTTCGAGTTCCCAGAACTCCATTCCTGGGCATGATTTTGAATGCCCGGAGCCAACTGTAGGCCACTTCGTGTTCTTCGAGTTCCCAGAACTCCATTCCTGGGCCACACTTTGAATGCTGAGGCAGGCTGATGCTCAGGCTGAGGCAGGCTGAGGCTGAGGCCGAGGCTGAAGGCAGACTGAGGCTGAGGCTGAAGCAGGCTGAGGCTGAGGCTGAGGCAGGCTGAGGCTGAGGCTGAGGCAGGCTGATGCTGAGGCAGGCTGAGGCTGAGGCTGAGGCTGATGCAGGCTGAGGCTGAGGCAGGCTGAGGCTGAGGCCGAGGCTGAAGGCAGACTGAGGCTGAGGCTGAGGCTGAGGCTGAGGCTGAGGCTGAGGCTGAGGCTGAGGCTGAGGCTGAGGCAGGCTGAGGCTGAGGCAGGCTGAGGCTGAGGCTGAGGCTGCAGGCTGAGGCTGGCAGGCTGAGGCTGAGGCTGAGGCTGAGGCTGATGAGGCAGGCTGAGGCTGAGGCAGGCTGAGGCTGAGGCCGAGGCTGAAGGCAGACTGAGGCTGAGGCTGAAGCAGGCTGAGGCTGAGGCTGAGGCAGGCTGAGGCTGAGGCAGGCTGAGGCTGAGGCAGGCTGAGGCTGAGGCTGAGGCAGGCTGAGGCTGAGGCTGAGGCTGGCTGAGGCTGAGGCTGAGGCTGAAGGCAGACTGAGGCTGAGGCTGAAGCAGGCTGAGACTGAGGCAGAGGCAGGCTGAGGCTGAGGCTGAGGCAGGCTGATGCTGAGGCAGGCTGAGGCTGAGGCTGAGGCTGAGGCAGGCTGAGGCTGAGGCAGGCTGAGGCTGAGGCCGAGGCTGAAGGCAGACTGAGGCTGAGGCTGAAGCAGGCTGAGGCTGAGGCTGAGGCAGGCTGAGGCTGAGGCTGAGGCAGGCTGATGCTGAGGCAGGCTGAGGCTGAGGCTGAGGCTGATGTAGGGTGAGGCTGAGGCAGGCTGAGGCCGAGGCCGAGGCTGAAGGCAGACTGATGCTGAGGCTGAAGCAGGCTGAGGCTGAGGCTGAGGCAGGCTGAGGCTGAGGCAGGCTAAGGCTGAGGCTGAGGCAGGCTCAGGCTGAGGCTGTGACTGCGACTGCCGTTGCCACTGCGACTGTCATCGCGAATGCGACTACGACTGCGAGACCAGCAGAATTCTACAACTGGATTCTCATCTGAATCTGAAGGGGAATGCTTCCAGATATGCTCCTACACATCGCTGTTAGGTTGCTTTGCCGGGATACTTTTGTTTTTTCCTTTGTAGCAGCGGAGGTCAGCGGAGCTTCGTCGCTGGCGTCGTCAGACTTTGTGGCGCGCAAGCGGGCGGTGGGAGAAATTCTAGACGCTTCGCGTATCCCCACCAGCCCGTCCAGAAACGACGCCCAGGCGAGTAGAGGGTCGTCCTGAAGGGCTTTTCGGCGTCTTGGGTGCCTCGGGGGGGCCTCTGTGGGCCGTTCGGGATCCTCTTTGGGGCCTCCTGGGGGCCTCTTGGGGCCTCTTGGGGCCATCTTGGGGCCTTTGGGGGCCTCCTGGGCGCTTCTTGGGGCCATCTTTGCCCCTTGGGTGCCTCTGGGGGGTCTCTTGGGGCCTCTTGGGGGTCTCTTGGGGGCCTCCTGGGGGCCTCTTGGGGGGCCTCTTGGGGCCATCTTGGGGCCATCCTGCGGCCTCTTGGGGCACCCTGGGGGCCTCTTGCGGCCATCGTGGAGGAAATCGATCAAAGAAGTGGGGTTCCCTAATTACAGCCCCCCCCAGGAGCTCCAAAAATCGCTTCCTGGACCCCTCTTGGATCGCTCTTGGAGCGCTCGTGGCCGCTCTTGGAGCCATCCTGAGGCTCTCTTGGGCCCCTCTTGGAGCTATCTTGAGCCATCTTGGAGCCATCTTGACGCGTCGGATGTGCATCGCAAGCGAAAAAGTGAGAACACCAAAAACATTGATTTTCCATAGGGTTTTGAAGCATTTTGGCCTCTTGGATGCATCCTAGTGATGCTCTTGTGGGCACTTGGAACCGTCTTGGGGAGTTCTTGGAGCGTCTTGGAACATCATGGGGACCATCTTGAGGCATCTTGCGCTATCTTGAGCCATCTTGGAGGTCATCTTGAGCTCCCTGAGGCCCTCTTGGAGCCGTCTTGGGCCATCTTGGGCGCTCCAACGCGCCGCGGAACCCCCTGTCCAGGTCAGTGGGGAGGGGGTAGGGGGAGGGGTAAACCCCTCCCCGAAGGGGAAGAAGGAGGGGTGGAAGAGGAAACGCTCTAAACCACCGACGCCCAGAGGGCTGGTGGGATTTACAGGATGAAAAGCCACCCCAACCCTTCCAATTGGCGTTTACTAGACGGCCTTGGGGTTTTACTGGGCCGCCCTGCCTTGTTCAATGCCCTCCTTGGGTGCGTTTGACATACGGCTTCATTTGTCGGGGTGCTTATTCCTCATGGTTCGCGTATCCCCGCCAGCGTCCGTAGCCTCTGGCTCAAGCCCCCTTGGCTCAAGCCGTCTCGGCTCGAGCACGCCCCTGGTCCAGGTTCGCGCCGCGCCCGGCCTGCCCCGTTGGCCTCGGCGCCGGCGCCGCCCTGCTGCTGCTGCTGCCCGCGGCGGGCCGCCTGGCCTCGGCTGCCCCCGGCTACTGCTGCTGCCGCCGCCGCCGCCTCCCCCCGGAGGCTGGCGTGCGCGCGGCGGCGGGCGGCGGTGGCGCCGCGGCCCTGGCCGCCGCCGCCCGCGGCGGGCCGCCTGGCCTGGGCCCGCTCCCGGCTGCTGCTGCTGCTGTTGCCGCCGCCGCCGCCGCCGTCGCACCACCCCTGGAGGCTGGCGTGCGCGCGGCGGCGGGCGGACTTGGCTGCTGCGGGCTGGGCCCGCCATGCTGCTGCCGCCGCTGCCGCCGCCCCCCCCGGAGGCTGGCGTGCGCGCGGCGGGTGGCGGCGGTGGCGCCGCGGACCTGGCTGCCGCCGCCCGCGGCGGGCCGCCCGGCCTGTGCCCGCTCCCGGCGGCCGCTGCTGCTGCTGCCGCCGCCGCCTCCTTCCTGGAGGCTGGCGTGCGCGCGGCGGTGGGCGGACCTGGCTGCCTCTGGCTGGGCCCGCCTCCGGCTGCTGCTGCCGCCGTCGCCGCTGCCGCCCCCCCCGGGAGGCTGGCGTGCGCGCGGCGGCGGGCGGCGGTGGCGCCGCGGACTTGACTGCCGCCGCCCGCGGCTGCCCGCCTGGCCTGGGCTCGCTGGGTCTTCTCCTGCACCTGGCAGCTCCCTTTATCTCCTTGGTCGCCTCTCCGCCCTCCTTTGGTTGGTTGCCCTCTGGGCCCCGCCTCGTCTGTCGTCTCGTTCGGCCGTCGTGTCCACCGCCCGCTTCGCGCCGCTGCGGCTGTCTGCTGCGCTGGTGTGGATCTGTCTGTGGCTCCTCTCCCCTCCTTGCGGGTTTGGCTCGACGATCCTTCTGGCCACTTCACCCGGTTCGTGGCCGTCTGCGGCATTCGGTTACCCCCCCGTTTGCCGCCCCCATGCAGAGCACCAGTATGTCTCAGGCGAAGGTATCCATTTCCCACATTCTTGCGGCTGTTAGCTGCACCCTGCCAGAACACCAGGAGTAGCAAGCGCGAAGCAATCCCCCACCGCATTGCGGCTGTCAGCTGCGCTCCAGCCAGGTCTCGGGTTGTCTCTGGTGTTATCTTGCCCCCCCGCTCTGCGGCTGCGTGCTGCGCCCCAGCTGGGCTTCGTCGCGTGTCAGGAGGTACCACTACCCAGCATCTTGCGGCCGTTTGCTGCACCCCTACCTTCTATGCAGGCTCGGCCCGTGCCCCCCGGGCTGCGCGTCTCAGGCGAAGCTATATCCCCCTTCCTGCGGCTGTTAGCTGCACCCCACCAGAGGACCTATATGTCTCAGGCGTTGCAAGCATCCAGCGTTCTGCGGCTGTTAGCTGCGCTCCAGCTCAGGTTGCCCCAGGTGGCACCGTCGCCCTTCACTCTGCTGCTACTAACTTCACCCCCTGGTCGTCCGTCCATATCAGGCGTAACACGTCTCAGGCGAAAATACTTCACCCGGCTCGTGGCCGTCGACGGCATTCGGCTATCCCCCCGTTTGCCGTTCCCATGCAGAGCACCAGTATGTCTCAGGCGAAGGTATCCATTTCTCACATTCCTGCGGCTGTTAGCTGCACCCTACCAGAGCACCGGGGCGTCTCATGCCAAGCAAACGCGAAGCAAGAGGACCTACATGTCTCAGGCGTTGTTATCATCCAGCGCTCTGCGGCTGCTCGTGCGCTCTGGCTCAGGTTGCCCCAGGTGGGGCCGACTCCTTTCACTCTGCGGCTGCTTACTTCACCCCCGGTGGTCGTCGGTCCATCTCAGACGCAACATGTCTCAGGCGAAGTTTACCATTTCCCACCTTCCTGCAGCTGTTAGCTGCTCCCTACCAGAGAACTAGGAGATGACCTTTTCCTACGTTCCTGCGGCTGTTAGCTGCGCTGTACTAATCTGCCAGCATGTATCCGGCGAAGTTTTCCCCAATCACACCGCAGCTGTCAGCTGCTTTCCAGTCGGGCTGCGGCTTGTCTCAGCTGTAACCTCTTCCCATCATTCTGCGGCTGTCAGCTGCGCCCCAGCAAGGCATCGGCATGTCTCAGGCGAAGATAACCATGTCCCACTTTCCTGCGGGTGTTAGCTGCACCCTACCAGTATACCAGCACGTCTCAGGCGAAGTTTTCCCCAATCACACCGCGGCGGACAGCTGCGCTCCTGTCGTGTATCGGCGTGCCTCGGGTGTAACCTTTTTCTCATTATTCTGCGGTTGTTAGCTGCGCCCCAGTAAGGCATCGGCTCGTGTCAGGCGGGGCTTATTTTGAATCTTGTGGCTTGTAGTTGCGCCTCAACTGACCTAGCAGGCGCGGCCTGTACCCCCCGGCCCGCCCCTACTACTTATTCACTTGCTGGGCGGCTGTACGTCTCAGGCGAAACTTCTTCCCACCATGCCGCGGCTGTCAGCTGCGCCCTCCCAGAGAGCTGCATGTCTCAGGCGATGCAATCCCCCATCGCTCTGCGGCTGTTCGCCGGGCGGGCACCGGGCTGTTCGCTGGCGCGTGCACCAACCTTCCTTCGGCTTCTACAGCTTCCCCCCCGAAGGCAATCGAGCTCCTGGCAACTGTCTGCTGCCTCTCTCTGACGGGCCCCCTCACTTCATGCCCCCCCTTTGGGCTCGAGGGATGGGAGGTTCCCCGCGCTCTTTCGCCCCTGCGCCAGCCCTGGAGATGGCCTGGGGTACTGCATGACCTTCAGCAAGGGTGCTCCTGCGCTACCACTTTTTCCTGTTGCCGTTGGTACCTCGGCTCCGTGGTCTTCTTGCTTCTCCGAGGCACCGCGTCCGACTCGATTGGTTTCGGGCCCTGCTGCCTACTTGCGACAAGTGCAGGTAGTTCTGCAAGGTGCGGGCGATCTTCTGCCTGTTCCACGTTTGAGCTGCGGCTTAGCTCTCTTGTTCTCTGTTTTTGTCTTTCTCTTCCTCTGTTGTCCGCTCTTTCGCCTTCTTCCTCTGCTGTGTCTTCGTCGCCGTCCCTTCGCTCTTGTGTCTCTTTTCCTGTTTCTTTCGTTCGCCCCCGCCCCTGCCGCGGGTAGTTCTCGCCACCATCGTGGCCCTTTTCCGCGCCTCGCTTGCGACAGCGCCGGCTTGCGCTTTTTCCGCGACCTCCTGACGCCGCGCGGGTGCCCGCCTGTGGTCGCGATCAAAAAAATCCCCCCCGGCCATTTGCGTGTCTCACCTCTCGCTGTCCTCCGTTATCTCCTCTCTCTCTCCTCTCTCTCTTGTGCGAATTTGGACTTCCGCTTGTCTGCGGTTGCTTTGGACGGCGCGTGGCCTTCCCGTCTGCGTTCGCGATCAAAAGATATCCCGCCAGCCCATGCAGAGATGCTGCCGGTGAGAGCTGATCTTCTTGAGGCCGTCTTGGGGTCGTCTTGGGGCTTTCTTGGGGCTCTCTTGGTGCCCCCTTGTGGGCTCGTTCGGAGGGCCTTGGGGCCCTCTTGGGCCCCTTGGGGTCTGTTGGGAGCTCTGGAGGGCCTCTTGGGGCCATCTTGAAGGCCAATGGGGGTCCCTCATCAAGAGCCCTCAATGCCGCCTCTTGGTGTTCTCTTGGGGCTCTCTTGGGGCGCTCTTGGTCGCTTTCGGGGCCGTCTGGGGCCTCTTGGGCCCCTGTTGGGATTCAGTTGGGCAAGTTCGGGGCCATTTTAAGGCCGCAGAAGCCCATCGTACGCGAATAAGCTAGAAGGCACGATTCATTTTTTTTGGGTTGGAAGGATTTTGGACTATTTGGGGAATCCTTGGGTGGTTCCGATGGCACGTGGAGCCGTCATGTGGCCATCGTGGGGCCTCTTGGATGTATGTCGGAAGTTGCTTGGATCAACTTTCGGATATCTTGAGCCATCTTGGAGACCATCTTGGGCCCTCTTGGAGCAAACGATCCCCTGACACTCCCGTCCCCCTCCCATCCAGACCCATGGGAGGGGGTGGCGGGAGAGGTAACCCCTCACCGAAGGGAAGAAGGGGGCTTGGAAGAGGAAGGAAAGAACTCGTTAGACTAAGTACGCCCAGAGGGCTGGTTAGATTCTGCGGGTGGTTCTCCTGTCATCCAGAAGTGGAGCGGCCTTCCGAAACGGCAGAGGGCCTCTACAACCGGCTCGGAGGCGTCCAAGGTGTCTTTTCGGACGTTTCCGTGCCTTTCTAGGTAGCCCTTTGCCTTCTTAGAAGGCCGCCCTCCGCCCCCCCCCTTCACACCAGCCCGCTGCGCGCGCCGCCATCCTGCGAGATCAGCCGCTCTCGCGCTTCGCTTCGGGGCCCTTAGTTCACAGCGCCGTTTGGGGAAATGGCCGTTAGAAGTTCCAGGGTGCTTTCGAGCGGCCGTTGACGGGGAACGAAGTCGCTCAGGGGGCACAGCCAGGCGTGACATCCTACGCCGCCAGGCGTGAGCATACTGCACAGTAGACTTTGGGTTATGTTGCTCCCATCGTACTTCAGGACCTCATCCCAGAAATAATTTCGAGCACCCAGAAAAATGTCGAAAAAGTGTCGAAACAGTGTCAGACGAGTGTCTCCCAGGGCCTGGCACGTCAAAACCTGCAAGTTGCGGTACTTTCTTGGTGCTCGAAATTCTCTTTTGGTGATCAAGGCTGAAGTAGGTTGGAACATCATAAACTTTGGGCTGGAGGCTTAGGAATCACTCTTGACTGCAGTCGGTGGATGGGACGGCTGACTCGGTCGAGGGGGAGGCTCTGCCCTCTAAAGGGGGCTGGGGCGGTGCATTTAGGCACGGCGTGACGTTGAGGGCCCCCGAAGACGGACGATGACGAGGATGATGATGATGCTGCTGCTGCTGATGATGATGATGATGATTATGGTGTTGATGATGATGACGATGGTGATGATGATGCTGATGCTGATGCTGAGGCTGATGCTGATGATGCTGATGATGGTGATGATGATGATGAGGTTGATGCTGATGATTCTGATGATACTGATAGTGATGATGATGATGATGATGATGATGATGATGGTGATGATACTGCTGATGATGATCTGGATGCTAATGATAATGCTGCTGCTGGTGATGCTGCTAATGGTTATGAGGACGATTATGATAATTGTGAGATGATGATGATGATGATGGTGATGATGTGGAGGAGGAGGATAAAGATGATGATGCTGCTGCTGTGGAGGAGGAGGATAATAAAGGTGATGATGCTGCTGCTGCTAATGATGATGCTGCTGCTGATGATGATGCTGATAATGATGCTGATGATGATGATGCTGATGATGATGATGATGATGATGATGATGATGATGATGATGATGGTAGCGGTGGCGATCATGATGCCGACGAGGATGATACCGACGATGAAGATGATGATGATGATGATGATGATGCTGATGCTGATGCTGATGCTGCTGATGATGATGATGATGATGATATGTATGCTAATGATAATGCTGCTGCTGGTGATGCTGCTAATGGTTATGAGGACGATTAGGATAATTGTAAGACGATGATGATGATGATGATGATGACGATGATGATGATGATGATGATGATGATGATGATGGTGATGATGTGGAGGAGGATGATAAAGATGATGATGCGTTGCTGTGGAGGAGGAGAAGAATAAAGGTGATGATGCTGCTGCTGCTAATGATGATGATGCTGCTGCTGCTGATGATGATGATGATGAGCATGATTAGTATGCTGCTGCTGATGATGATGCTGATGATGCTGCTGCTGCTGTTGATGATGATGATGATGATGATGATGGTAGCGGTGGCGATCATGATGCTGACGAGGATGGTACCGACGATGATGATGATGAGGATGATGATGCTGATGATGATGATGATGATGATGATGATGATGATGACGACGATGTTGTTGATGATGATGATGATGATTATGGTGGTGCTGGTGATGATGACGACGACTACATAGATGCTGCTGATGATGCTGCTGCTGATGATGATGATGATGATGATGATGATGATGATGATGATGATGTTGATGTTGATGTTGATGAGGATGAGGATGAGGATGAGGATGAGGATGAGGATGAGGATGATGATGAGGAGGCGGAGGAGGACGAGGTGGAGGAGGAGCGTTCGGTAGCTAGGCTGAGGAGATGGGGACCATGAGTGTAAGATTTGGAGGAGGTAGAAGCATCTGATGGGTCGGGAGGCATCACGCTCCAGCTGCAGACCCATACCAGCCAAGCAGTATCTCACACTCCTCCACTCAGACCTCCAAGACATTTCGAACCGATCGCGAACACCACTCCTGCATTCCATCATGGTCTGTACTTACCGCAGGTAGGGTTTGTCGCGCTTTCGACCACGGTCCGATTGCTTCTCGAGTGAACCGTCAGCGAGAACCAGGCAGCCCTCATACTTCGGTTTTGCCCCTTATTCACTCTCAAGCTTTACTCGAGGCGCACGTGCCGCTCCCATTGTGTAGAGCGTGCCATACCCATCCCCACCCGCGTCCAGCCGTGGCGACGAGGGCCTCCAGATATGCCCCCCGAGCCCTCCAACAAAAGCGATGGCGACGCCGACGACAGTGCACGTCAAAGAGATGCCTTCGATCCAGAGGCTGCTGTTATGTGGTTTATTCAAAACGACCGGCTTGGCCACGGGGATCTCGCACACGACGCTCTGCTCCGTTTTCCCTGCGCCTTCGTCCTCCTCCGCGTTGCTTCTCCTTCCCGTTGCACGCGCCCTCGGCGGCGCGCTGAGCCGCTTCGTGAGGCAACCTCGGGGGCACCGAGCTTGCCTCGCGTTGCAGCGGTGAAGGAAAAGCGACCCCACCTCGACCCAGGCGGGCTTCCTGGCCCGCGAGACCGGCCTGCCGCGGGCTGGGGTCGCTGGCGCCGCGCGGCTCTTCGAGGAGGGCTGCACGCTCCCCTTCGTCGCCCGCTACCGCAAGGACCGGCCGCCCCCTGGAGGATCAGGGATCGATGATTGAGGTCATTGGCAATTAGTGGGTGCTTTCGAGTGTTTTTGGGTCTCGAGGGGGCTTTTCGTCGCCACGGCTGGATTCCCCTCGAGATCCTGGCCAAAGCGCGCCCCATAATGGTCCCTGGGTGAGCAGGAGGGGGATGAGGAGCCACATCTCGAATATTTTGGAAGCGGGACGGACAAGACGGCTGTCTTCCGGTCCTGGGGCCGGCAGACACATTATCCGAGGCGAAAATAATTTGGGGCCGTCAGGAAAGTCACCCAGGGAAAAGGTAGGAGGTCTGGTTCGCCGCCGCCGTCGCCTCCGCCTCCCCCGCCCCCGCCCCTGTCGTCGTCGTCGTCGTCGTCGTCGTCGTCGTGGTCGTCGTCGTCGTCGTCGTCGTCGTCGTCGTCGTCGTCGTCGTCGTGGTCGTGGTGTCTTCGTCGACGTCGTCTTCACCTGCCCCACGGACCTTTTGTCAGTCCTCCCTCCTCCTCCTCCTCCTCCTCCTCCTCCTCCTCCTCCTCCTCCTCCCCCTCCTCCTCCTCCTCCTCCTCCTCCTCCTCCTCCTCCTCCTCCTCCATGGGAGCGTCTGTGTAGCGCCCTGGAGCGCTTGGTAAAGAGCGCCTGATATCGGCTGGGAGCTCTTGGAGGCGTAGCGCCTGGGACCTGGTGCGCCAGGCCTCCCCCCAGTCCGACTCGGTGTCTGGCATCCGCCAGGGAGCGCTCCAGGCCCCCCGGTGGGTTTCCTTTCGTGAGTGCCCCTCCAGGACGCCTCTCTTGCCCAGGAGGGGCATGATCACACGCCGGTCGTTGAAATTAGGTATTTATGGATTCCCAGATCCCAATTTTCTTTCTCAGCCTTCCTTCCTACTTCAAGAGTCGATCGGTTTTCCCTCGGAAGCCCACTCTACTTCCAAGGCCTTCCTGCTTCATGTTTCTACCCACCTCTTCCGACTGACGGGTAGGAGGGGATTGTCTAACCTGCTGCTACGCGTGCATGCGAAGGATGCGCAGCCCCCTCCTTGCATAGCTGGGAGGCGGGCGAGCTTTAGCTTGCCCGCCCCGCAGTCCGGCCATCGCCGCGCATAACGCTTCGACCAGAGGTCACTCGCGTCTGACGTCGGCCGGACGCGGCGCTGGCTTGGGGGGGGGGCGGAGCCGGCCGTTGGCGGGCGAGGGACGGAAGATGGGGAGGAGCGCGAGAGGGTGGCCATGAGGAGCAGACTGGCGGCATGGACGAGGACGCCCTGCGGCGGCTGGAGCGCGCTCTCCAGCGCACCGACGCCCTCGAAGGCCGGCGGAAGGCCGTGGCCAGGGCGATCATGCAGCTGGGCAAGCTGGGCGATGTGCTCCGGCCCCTGCTGGAGGCTTGCGCTCGGGAGCTGCCAACGATACGGGGAGGAGGAGGAGGAGGGGGAGGAGGAGGAGGAGGAGGAGGAGGAGGAGGAGGAGGAGGAGGAGGAGGAGGAGGGGGAGGAGGGGGAGGAGGGGGAGGAGGAGGAGTGCTTGGGATATCGTCGTTGGTCGTCTTTTGGGCCTCCAGAATCTTCTTGGGGCTTCCAGGAGGCCTTCGGGCCACCCCCAGAGACATCAGTGCTGCCTCGGGGACGCGAAGATACCCGCCGGTCAACATGTAGTTTAACCGATCCTTCCAGGGCCAATGCCAGCCCCATGGCCCATGCATGCTGCATGCCCTCCTGGCCAAGCCCACAGGTCGATCCTTCCAGGAGTGCGCATAAGTCTTTCCTGGAGCGCCCTATCTACGACTCGAGCTCCCGTTGGATGCTGTCGTACATCCATGGGCTCCAGATTCGTTTAAGAAATCAGGAATCTGGACTGGACCCTCGGTGTTTTCTCAGTTTTTTTGTTTGTTTGTTGTTATTTTTGTTGTTGTTTGTTTTTTGTGTGTTTTAAGCTTGTTGGTATATCTGGACGTGGGCAACGGTTTTTAAGAAAAACGTTTGCAGTGGCGCACGTTGTTTCTTCGCCTGCAGTTTTCTCAACTCTATATGCAGGGGTGTCGGTCGTTCCAGAAGGGGCCTCGACTTTGATGAATCCAGGAGCTGACCTTCCTTGCCCTCCGGTCGAGTCCAGCGGGAGAGGGCCCGCAGAAGCTGTGGCGCAGGCGCGTTGCGAGATGGCGGTGTTTTGCGGGCGGTTGCCCCGGCGGGGGTGCTCGGCGGAAGCCCGCGGAAGCGACTCCTCCTAATCCTCCTTCTTCTCCTCCTCCTCCTTCACTCCTCCTCCTCCTCCTTCACTCCTCCTCCCTCCTCCTTCGCTCCTTCTCCCTCCTCCTTCCTCCCTCAGGCGAGGGTAGGCACCCAGTAGAGGTCAACGCTGGCGTACCCAGGGATTCTGGTCAGATGAGCAACAGGTCGTGATGATGATGATGATGATGCTGCTGCTGCTGCTGCTGCTGCTGATGATGATGATGATGATGATGATGATGATGATGATGATGATGATGATGATGATGATGATGATGATGATGATGATGATGATGATGATACGTTTCCATCCAGGTTTCCAGGATTTCCAGGACTCCCGCATGTTCCACATGGGGCTCCAGAAGCGAGGGCTGCCAGGCGCTCTGGAACTCCTGGGACGTATCCTGAGCGAGTCCCACCATGACGCCATATTCAACGTATCTGGGCCAGGCCACAAGTGGAGCCTCGGGACCACCTCTGTCCAGGCAGTTGCAGTGTCAGTCGGCGTCCGAATGGACTCCGGCGGTCTCGGCCGGCCTTCGGACAGCACCGGATAGCCTCGATCGGGGGCAAGGATGGCTGGGATCGTGGGGGGGCCACAGAGGCCTCCCCCGATGCTCCACGCAATCGGAGGCCACGACCGTCGAGGAGCTGAACGATCTGCACGCGCCCTTCAAGACGAAGAGGCCGACGCGGGCCCAGCAGGCGCTCGAGAGGGGGCTGGGCCCACTGGCGGATCTCATCGACCAGGCGGGCGGGAGCAGGCGGTGGCAGAGCCCGGAGGAGGCGGCCGCTGGCTTCCTCAACGAGGAGCTCGGCGTGGCGACGGTCGGCGAGGCGCTCTCTGGCGCGCGCGACGTCGTGGCGGAGCGCCGCTGCCACGACCCGGGGTTCAAGGACAGGGTGCGGGGCGCACTGCAGCGGGTCGCCAGGCTCACGTCCAAGCGGCGGTGTGCAGAGGCGGATGCGGCGGGACAGTACAGGACTCGAATAGTAATAGCAATAACAGTAAAGATGGTATCAGCCAGCGTTGACTCCGAATAGATAGGAGGACAGGAGGAGGACGAGAGGAGGATGGGAGGAGGACGAAAGGAGGACGGGATGAGGGCGGGAAGAGCAAAATCAAGCAAGCGCAAGCAAGCAAGCGGAAGCAAGCAAGCGCAGCCGACCAATAACAAGCAAGCAAGAGCCAGCGATCAAGTGCAAGTAAGCAAGGGCAAGCAAGAGCAAGCAAGCGAGAGCAAGCACGCAAGAGCAAGCAAACAAGAGCACGCAAGAGCAAGCAAGGGCAAGCGACTCGTAGGAATCCATAAGAATCCGTAGGACTCGCCATTGGAAATAGCTGGGGGGTACCATTGGAAATAAGGGGGGGTGCCATTGGAAAAGGGGGGGGGAGGGGGGTGCCGTTGGAAATAAGGGGGGGTGCCATTGGAAAAAGGGGGGGGGGCTAAAGACCAATTACATATATCAGCCAGCGTTGACTCCAAATAGATAGGAGGACAGGAAGATGACGAGAGGAGGATTGGAGGAGGACGAAAGGAGGACGGGAACAGGACGGGAGGAGGACGGGAGGAGCAAAATCAAGCAAGCGCAAGCAAGCGAACAGAAGCAAGTAAGCGCAAGCGAGCTTTAACAAGCAAGCAAGAACCAGCGATCAAGAGCAAGTAAGCAAGGGCAAGCAAGAGCAAGCAAGCGAGAGTAAGCACGCAAGAGCAAGCAAGCAAGTACCATTGGAAAAAAGAGGTGTGCCATTGGAAAAAGGGGGTGGGGTGCTAAAGACCAATTCCTTACGATGAACTAGGACTCCTATAGGGCAAGCCTATTTGGATAATGATGAGCTAGGACTTCTTTTGGGCAAGCCTATTTGGAGAACAACATCATCACAATGACAGTAATAATCATGATTATGATGAGAATGAGTGACGTGAGCATAAGCATAAGCTTTCGGAGGTCCCCACGGGCCTCCGAAAGATCATGCCAGTGCCGTCTTTTCTTCCTCGAAGGATGTACCACGCGTTTAGCTCCCCGATGCAGAGCGTCAGGGCACACCAATTCTTTGCAATTCAGCGCGGGGTGAGCGAGCAGGTGCTGGCGATGAAGTTCGAGCTCCCAGCAGGCGCCTGCGAGGAGGTGCTGCAGAGGCAGCTGCCCCGCGCCGGCGCCGCGCCCGAGGCCTGGCTCGCGCAGCTCCGTGCCGCCGTGAAGGACGGGTTTGCGCGCCTCCTGAGGCCTGGAGGGTTTCTCCGAAGGGCTTAGGCAACCCGTCCTTCTCCTCCTCCTCTTCCTCCTCCTCCTCCTTCCTCCTCCTCCTCCTCAATCTCCTCCATCTCCTTCTCCTCCTCCTCCTTCTGCTCCTTCTCCTCGTCCTCGTCCTCCTCCTCCTCCTCCTCCTCCTCCTCCTCCTCGGGTCGCCTATGGCCCCGGGGGGAACCGCGCCTCCTGAGGCCCTCGATCGAAAACGAGTGGAGGCGTGCGCTCAAGGAGCGCGCCGAGGACGAGTCCTACGACAGCTTCCGCCGCAACCTGCGGGAGAAGCTCCTGGCGCCGCCGCTCTTCGCCGAGGCAGGGCGGCGAGTGGGCCCCGTGGTCGGCCTCGACCCGGGCTTCCGCACGGGCTGCAAGGTGGCCGTGGTGGCGGCGACCGGCGACGTGCTGCAGACGGGCGCTCTCTTCCCCACCCCGCCCGCCTCCGCGCAGCAGCGCGCCGAGGCCCGCGCGTCCATGGCCGACCTGCTGGCGCACCACCAGCCGGCCGCCGTCTCGATCGGCAACGGCACCGCCTCGGCAGAGACGGTGGCGTTCGTGCGGGAGGTCCTGCAGGAGGCGAGGCCGGGCGGGGGTTCTTCCCTCGGCGCCCTTGGTTCCCCCTCGAGGCCCCAGGGCGTGGTTCGGGGGCTCCCGCCCCCCTCGAGGGCTTCCTTGTCGCCCTCCGATGCGGCGAAGGGCGTGCTCTTCCCTGTGCGCCTGGCGGGTGGTGGCAGTGCGGCTCGTGTGCTGGTGCTGAGTGGTGCCTCTCCGGGTGGTGGTGATGGGCTGCAGGGCCCCCGTGTCCCGTCTCGCGCGTGGCTCTGGGGCCCGTCTGGGCGAGGGGGCCCCCGCTTGCCCTCCTTCCCCCCGCCTGCTGTCCGCGGCCGTCCTCTTCCTCCTTCCCTCGCTTGCTGCCGGTTCATTGGTAAGCCACGAGCCCTGGGTCTCTGCCGCGCTGCGACACAAAACGTGGGCGAGGGCCCCCTGTCTCCAGTTCATGGGCGGAGTTCGAGGTGCCGCCATGTTCGTGGGCGGAGTTCAAGGTGCCGCCCTCGGGGGCGCAGTGCCGTGGGCGCAGGGGGAGGGCTGGGCAGGGCCGCAAGGGGGGGAGGCCTCGATGGGGCCGGAGGAGAAGAAGTGAGCGCAGAGCGGGACAGGGAGCCTCCAGGGAAAAAGCTAGTCTCACGTTCAAGGGCGGGGAAGCACATGGGGCCGTTCGGGGGACACGAGGCCTCGACGGAAAGAGGGGGCATCTCTCAGGCGAGGTCCCCAGCAGAGTACGCTGTCGTCGACGAGGGCGGCGCCTCAGTCTACTCCGCTTCGCAGCTGGCGGGCGCGGAGCTGCCCAGCCTGGACGTGACACTGCGCGGCGCGGTCTCGATCGCGCGGCGGCTGCTGGACCCCCTGGCCGAACTGGTGAAGATAGACCCCCAGGCCTTGGGCGTCGGACTCTACCAGCACGACGTGGACCTGAAGGTCCTCAAGGAGGAGCTGCGAGGCGCGGTCGAGGAGTGCGTGAGCGCGGTCGGCGTGGACGTGAACACGGCCAGCCCGACGCTTCTCGGCCACGTCGCGGGGCTGAAGGCCAGCCTCTGCAAGGCGCTGGTCGCCCATCGGGCAGCCAATGGCCCCTTCCAGAGCCGCGAGGACCTCCGCCGCGTCCGGGGCTTCGGGGACGCGTCCTTCCGGCAGGTGGCCGGCTTCCTGCGCGTCCCGGGTGGCAGCGAGCCGCTGGATGCCACGGCCGTGCACCCCGAGAGCTACGCGGCGGCACGGGCGCTGCGCGAGCGCTTCGGGGCGCGGTGCGAGCGGCTGAGCGGGGGTCCGCTGCCCGACGTGCGCGAGCTCGGCTGCGGAGAGGAGACGCTGCAAGACATCGTGGCGCAGCTGCGCGGGGCGGGCGAGGGCGACCCGCGCTCGAGCCGCCCGGGGCCAGAGCTGAGGAGCGTGCTGCGCGCGGACGCCGAGGACCCAGGTCGGGCGACGAAATCTATTCTTAGTTTCTCAATGAGCGTCGGGGGGGCGTCACCCCCGCCGACAGCCCCACATCGACCCCCGTCGCGGGCAAACTGCGCGCCGAAGGCGCTCCGACCCTCGTCGCGGCGCGACGACGAGGCGAGGTTGACCCCCGTCGGGGGGCTTCTCCCTGGCCAGGCCCCTCCTGAGCCCAGGAGCTGTGTATACGCCCTCCTAGCCAAGCCAGGAGGGCGTGGCGCGTACACCGCTGCTGGGTTCAGGATGGGCGTGGCCAAGGAGCAGTGGAGATGTGTGACTTTCGTCGCCCTGTCAGGGGCGGGCATGGACTCCCTGGAGCGCGGCCTCCGCGTGGAGGACCTGAAGCCTGGCATGAGGCTGCGGGGCGTGCTGCGGAACATCGTGGCTTTCGGAGCTTTCGTGGACGTCGGCGTGAAGGCCGACGGCCTCCTGCACGTCAAGCACTTCCCGAAGCCGCCGCCCCATCCGGGATGGCCGAGGGTCAACGACCGCGTGGTGGTCACGGTGGAGTGCGAGCCGGAGAAGCGCGGCAGTCGATGGCGCATCAGCCTGTCGGAGCCCGCAGCGTGGCCCAGAGCGGGCGCCCTAGTGGCGCGAAAGAGAGCCCTGGGGGCCTAACAGGGGCTCTTTCACCGTCTCCGGAAAAAGGGAGATGCTGCCAGCGAGTGATATGGGCCATGGCACTCAGGCAGATGGCGACACCTCGACCCCCAACACACACACACACGCACTC
>CAUYUJ010015401.1:134017-184017 GCA_963575745.1 Prorocentrum cordatum
AAACACGACCTCCTCTGGTAGGCTGCACGAAACCCCCCGGTAAGGACGCAACCCCTCCGTAAGCGGCGCGCTCCCGGCACGCGCGAACCCCAGCCCCGACGCGCGAATTTTACCAGGACGGGCCGGAACACGGCGGCGGCATTGCATCCCAGGGCCGTGCCGGAACACGGCGGCATTGCTCTTCTCTACGCGGCCGTGCCGTCGACCCCCCACAGCGGCTCTTGGGAGTTGCGCCGCAGCCTCCCGTATTGTGGCCACGAGCCACCCCCCACTCCCACCCCCCCACTCCCACAGGGGGGGAGGGGGGAGCCCAGGTTGACGCAGTGCGGCCTGCACGAAACCCCCCGGTAAAGCGACAGGGGAGGACCCAATGCGGCCTGCACGAACCCCCCTGGTAAAGCGGCAAGGGGGGGGTGTTCTAAGCCGCTGACGGCACCCGGTGCGGGCTACACGAAACCCCCCGGTAGTGCACGAAAACCCCCGGTAGTGTTGGGGGGGGGTTCGTGCCACGGCGCACCGCCAACATATATGTTTTGATTCTTTTATATTTCGTCCAGAATCCGCCTGTAGGGGAGCATGCCCGACCTAACCCTCGCCCTCCCTCTCGCCCTCGCGTTCACCCCTCTGCCCGTCCTCTTCTGCTTCATCTCGAAGAAGAAGAAGAAGAAAATACATAAATCTAAACTTTTGGCGCTCCGCGCGGATTTCTAGGATCCACGCCTGGGCCCCCCGGCGGCGAGCGCTTGGGTCCTCCCTCCCTGGCGCGCGGAGCGCACCAGGGGCGGCGCCAGAGGCGCCGCCCGGAGGCCCAGGCGGGGATCCGAGAAACCCGCGCGGAGCGCCAAAAGTTTATTCCCAACCCTCCTGCGTTGGGTTCTCGTTTTGAATAGAGCACTGCTCGCGCGTCTCCTTCCCACCCCCTCCCGTCCCTCTCTTCCCCCCTGCCTTTGACCTCGCCATCGCTGGGGGGCTGCGATCTGTGAAACTGTCGCCACTTTCGAAGGCCTGCTGGGGGGCCCAGCACAGGGGGTACCCACCGCAAACTCAAATTAGACCTAGCCATCCCTGGGGGGCTGCGGTCTGTGAAACTGTCGCCACTTTCGAGGCCTGCTGGGGGGCCCAGCGCAGTGGGTACTCACCGCGGACTCAAATTAGACCTCGCCATCCCTGGGGGGCTGCGATCTTTGAAACTGTCGCCACTTTCGAGGCCTGCTGGGGGGCCCAGCACAGTGGGAACTCACCGCGGACTCAAGTTAGACCTCGCCGTCCCTGGGGGGCTGCGATCTGTGAAACTGTCGCCACTTTCGAGGCCTGCTGGGGGGCCCAGCACAGTGGACCCACCGCGGACTCAAATTAGACCTCGCCATCCCTGGGGGGCTGCGATCTGTGAAACTGTCGCCACTTTCGAGGCCTGCTGGGGGGCCCAGCACAGTGGGTAATCGGGCAGATTCAAATTAGACCTCGCCATCCCTGGGGGGCTGCGATCTGTGAAACTGTCGCCACTTTCGAGGCCTGCTGGGGGCCCAGCACAGTGACGCCACGCAGACCCAAATTAGACCTCGCCATCCCTGGGGGGCTGCGATCTGTGAAACTGTCGCCACTTTCGAGGCCTGCTGGGGGGCCCAGCACAGTGACGCCACACGCAGATTCAAGTTAGACCTCGCCATCCCTGGGGGGCTGCGATCTGTGAAACTGTCGCCACTTTCGAGGCCTGCTGGGGGGCCCAGCACAGTGTCGCCACGCGCGGACCCAAATTAGACCTCGCCATCCCTGGGGGGCTGCGATCTGAGATCCCCGCCTTCGAAGTGGCTAGGGTTGCTCAGGGATTGTAACTAATCAGCTTTATCTAGTCCTTGTCCTGTAGCCAGTGTCCTGCGAGTGTCCCGAATTCCGTCTGCAGACATATGTAACCCTCGTTCCGTCATCGCCCCGTTTATAAAGTGTCCTAAACTATTTGCGCCCCGCGTTTGCGCAGGGGTTGGGTACGTCGCCAGGGTAATGTTTATGCGATTGTGCTTCTTCTATCATCCCCCCCTCGTCTTCGGCCCCAGGCACCACCATGTTTCCTGGCATCACGGGCCGACTCACGAAGGAGATACAGGCGCCTTGCGCCGACCTCTCGGGGGGGGAGGTCGACGCGCGCTCGCGGACGCGAGCGCTTCCGCGCAGTCCGTTTCGGCTTGTTCGTCTGGCGTGGTGGGGGGGAGGGAGTGGGGGGGGCAGGAAGCTGGAGAAACGAGGGGAGGGGGAGGGGAGCAAGGGGCGCGGGGAAGGAGAAGGAAGGGGGGGGCGAGAAGGAGGGGGAGGTTGCAGATGGTTTATTTTTCGTCCAAAATCCGCCTGGAGGGGGACACGCCCGACCTAAGCCTACACGCTTTACCTCTCTCCCTCCTCCTATCGAATCGCGTCTCAGCTCTGGCCTCCAGCTGTCGGCGGAGGTGGCGGGGGAGGTGGTGTTTTGCTTTCTTCACCCCTGCTTCTTAGAAGGCGCGGGCCTTATCTGTAGATGTAAGGCCGGCGCCTTCTAAGAAGCAGCTTCCTTCTAAGAAGCCCCCCCCTCCCTCCACCCCCTGTGTACGCGCCGCCAATCTCCGGCAGCGGCATCACGGAATCACCAGGCTGCCCGAGAAGTGCGATGCGTGCACATCGAGTGGAGCCAGCTCTACATGATCCCCATCATTGGCACGGTCTAGTTCAGCGCGCCTTCAGACACCTATAACTTGTGTCAAGCGCACGAGAGGAGTGCAACAAAGAGTTTCGACCACCTCTCACGGGCAACGCAAGACGTGATCGAGGCCGTAGCGCTCTGCACCGTCGTGTGCGCCCACCCTATCACAGATTCACCTTATCCGCCCTGTTGCTTCTTCAGTCCGTTGCCTCTCTTCTCGCCGACGGCCAGGAGGGGGATGATGACTAAGGGGGGGGATGTCATGGTTCAGGCGATCGCAAACATGGATCAAGGGGGCGTGGATTAGCGACGGGTCCCGTTTCCATGGGAACTCGCGGCTTTCAGCCGCCGAGCGAGGCAGCACCAGCCGCATTTTGGGGAGGGCACCTCCCCCGATCCATGGATTTGGCGACCGCTTCCCAAATCCATGGATCGCTAATCCATGTTTGCGCGCCCCCGAACGGCGGGGGCCACGATGTCTCCCGGATCTCATGGCCCCCTCTCCTTCTCTCGGCACGGGCGGGCCGAGGCAGAAGATCGAGGTCGGCTTGGGGAGGACACCCTGGTGTTCTTCGCGTCTGTTGCATGGCCTTGTGCATCCATGGGGGGGGCTACTCGAACAAAGAAAAAACAAAAACTAACTTTTGGCGCTCCGCGCGGATTTCTTGGATCTGCGCTGGGCCCCACCAGGCAGCGCCTCCGGCGCCACCCCTGGCGCGCTCCGCGCGCCGGGGAGCGGGGTGCGGCGTTGATCCAAGAGATCCGCGCGGACCTCCACGAGTTTATGTTTGCGCGGGTTTCTTGTTCTTCTGGGTACCTTCGAATGTTCATCCGCCTGGCCGGCGGAATGCTTCGTGCTCTTGCAGGATGCTCTTCTGCCCCAGCTCCAGCCGTGCGCCTCCTGCCCCCCAACCCCCCGGTCGATTCCACGACAGAGTGACCCTTCGCCAGAGTGAACCTTGGTGCGGGCCCAAGCGGGCCCTCCCGATCGCCGAGCGCGATGCGACGGCAGCGGCCCGCGCGCCTGTTTTTGGCCCCCTCGCACCTCCCGAAAGCCGCGCACCAGAAGGCACTCTCACCCAGGGTCACCCTTGCGGGCGGGGCTGGGACGAGGATATAAGAATCCGTTCCAGAGCGTTCTGGGACGCTCTCGGAGCGTTCCGGAACTCTCTCTGAGAAGGCCGCGGCGCCCGAGACTCGGGGGTGGACAGAACCCCCACCCTGACACGTCGATTATCGAATTGTCCGTGTTCGGTTCTTGAGAGGGCGCCGCGGCCATCAGTTTCCAGGCTTGCGCCCGCCAGGTCTGGGCTCGAGGTCGTCCTCACTGAGCCACGCTCTGCCCAAGGGGGCCTCTGCCCATCCCCGAGAGACGCCCTCCAGAGCCGCCGGATCTCCGAGCTTCTCGATTTTGGTCCCACCCGAGTGGAGCCTCGTCCCGGTTGTTCGTCTGGCCCTGGCGTGTGGCCGGCCCTGGGGCCCCGCGCCCGCCTCGGGCCACGCCGGGTGTGAGGTCGGGCCTGTGCCTCTGCAGGAGGGATGTTCCAAAGAACAGCCAGGAATTTGGTCCCGGGACGATGTTTCTGCCATCTCGGAACATTTTGGGAGGGCATGTTTGGGCTGCTTGTTAGGCTCAGGAGGGGAAGAAGCACACAGACACAGTGAATCGTCGATTTCCTACAAAGATATGGGAAAATCTGGGAAGTGCGGGGGAAGACGAAAACCCAGAAAAGATTGCAAAAGATGGGGAATCCTTCTATTTGGAATCTTTTTATCTGTGTGTATTGATTTGTGTGTCCCAAGGCCCCTTCATAGTTTCTGGTCCGACATCCCCCTGTAGGAGGCCGGGCCCGACCTAACCCTGGGGCCGCGCAACCGCCTCGGGCCACGGCTGGTGAGCCCCCCCCCCTCCTGGAGAAGGCGCGGGCCTTCTCTGTAGATGTCAGGCCGGCGCCTTCTAAGAAGCAGCCTCCTCCTGAGAAGCCCTCCCCCCTCCTTCCGCCCCCTTGCGCGCGCCGCCAACGGTGAGCCCCCCCCCCGCATCCTCTGGGCGCCCCCCGGCCTCTGCTCTGCCGTGCGGCCCGCCCTGCCCTGCAGCGGAGGCCCATGCCAAGAAACGCCATGCTTGCCTCCAGGGTGCCTTGGGTTTCGATGGTTTTGTGCTGTGGAAGGCGTGACTTGTAACGAAGTCCTTGGCTTAAATTTTCAAAAAGCCACCAAAATAATATATGTTCGGGGAACAAAGGGGTCCCAGCGCCGATCCGAGAAATCCGCGCGGACCTCCGAGTTTTTATGTTTATGTCACTTTTCGTTCACGCCCTGGGTTTCGATGGTTTCGATGGTTTTGCTGTGGAAGGCCTGACGTTCCCACACCACATATCAGTGGACGTCCTGGGGTCTCAAGGTTGGGTTTCTTGTGGAAGGTTTCTTGTGGTCGGGCCCCTAGTGCACTGCCCCTCCCAGGGCTGGACCTAGACTAGACGTTCTTCTGGGCGTCGGGTGTCATGTTTGTTTTTTGTTCCTCGTTTTGGCGGGAAAGCGCCGGGGGAGCAGGCGGAAGAGATGGAAAGCAAGTCGGAAAACGAAGCGAGAAACACCGAGCTAGGCCCAGACGTTGTCTGGCTGGACTTCGGGCGTCGTTTGGTTTCTCTGTTTGGCGGGGAGGCCCGGGGGAGCAGGCGGAACAGATGGAAAACAGGTCGGAAAGCGACGCGAGAAACACCGAGTTGGGCCCAGACGTTGTTTTGCTGGACTTCGGGCGTCGTTTGGTTTCTCGTTCTGGCGGGGAGGCCCAGGGGAGCAGGCCGAACAGATGGAAAACAATCCGGAAAACGAAACGAAAAACACCGTCCTGGATTTGAACGTTGTTTAGCTGGACTTCGGGTTTCGTTCGGTTTTTCGTTTTGGCGGAGAGGCCCAGGGGAACAGGCGAGGAGGAGGAGGAGGAGGAGGAGGAGGAGGAGGAGGGAGGAGGAGGAGAAGGGAGAGGAGGAGGAGGAGGGAGGAGGAGGAGGAGGCAGAACAGATTGAAACACATCGGAAAACGAAACGGAAAACACCCTCTAGGTCCAGCCCTGCCCCCCGCCGCCGCAGGCGCTGGCGCCTCAGAAGATCGACGTGAAAGTCACTGCCAGCCCTGCCCGCAGGCCTCTCCACTAGTGCTGCTCTCTGTGCGATTAGTGAGGCCGTTCCGAGGAGGAGAAGGTAGCCACACCGCTACCCTTCCGTCGTTTCCTTAGGAGGCACCGCTGCATTCGCCTCGAGATCTTGGTCAGAACGCACCCCAGGAGAGGTCTGGGAAGTAGCGGTATCGGTACCTGGTGATCTCCCAGTCGCAAGGGGGGGAAGTGAGAAGGAGAAGGCTTTCTCAGAAGGCGGCGGGGCTTCTCAGAAGGCCTCCGGCCTTCTCCGAGGTTTTCCGGGTCTTCGAGGAAGGCTTCGAATCTTTTCAGAGGGCCCGGGGACTTCCGAGCCTTTTCAAAAGGTCCGCCCTTGCTCACTTTCCAACTACACGTAAGAGTGATTTTTCGCCAGAGTGACTTTTGTTGCGGGCTCACGGGTTCTCCACGATCGCTGAATGAGATGCGGTAGCAACGCTTGCGCGCCTGGTTCGGGCCCCCTCGCGCCCCCCCTGAAAGCTGCGCACCAAAGGTCACTCTTGCCCAGGGTCACTCTTGCGTGTAGCCGACACTTCCCTGGCTCGCCGCCGAGAGGTCGTTGCGCATGTCGTGATGGTCCCGGCACAAGCATAACATGTCGACGGTCCGCACGGGTTGCTTGGATCTGAATTGGGCCCTCCTTGGCAGCGCCTCCTGCGCCGCCCCTGGCGCGCTCCGCGCGCCAGGGAAAGGGGGTGATCTTGTTTTTACTCATTGTTGTGCCTATCGGCGCGGGCCCTCGCACCCCCCCTACCCCCCCTCCCCCATGGAGTAGATCTTGGCTGTTTTTGGCGCCTGTTTCAGGCAGGTGGGGACCCTCCTTAATAGGACGTTCTGTTGCGAACAGTCTCGCTAAGCAGAGGTCCGGAGCCAGCCCCCCCCCCTATTTTCCGCCCCCCCTTTCGTCCAATGTCGAAACAACGCCGAATAAAAAAAACGCCCATGAGTCTGGCGCAGAGCAGAAGTCTGCGCAACGCAACCGTATAAGGTTAGTGTTTACGCAGCTCTATGATTCCTCTGTATATGTGTGTGTATATATATATGCGTGCCTCTCCCTAGCCGCTACTCAGTCGGGCATGTCCCTCTACAGGGGGAATGTTCAAAAATAGTTTAAACAGGTATTCTCGGGGACGATGTTCCTACTATGTGTGTTCATTTTTGCGTATGTTTTGACTATGTTTCAGTTTTCGCCCAAGATCCGCCTGTAGGAGGACATGCCCGACCCAACCCTGGCCTCCATCTCCACCTCTGGCTCCAGTGTTGGCGGCCCCTCTCTCTGTTTACCTCGATCTCTGCCTGTTGCTCGGCCTTGCCATCCACTCTTCTGGAAACAAGGGGGGGAGGAGGGTGGGGATGTTGAGAAGGAGAAGCATCCGGCGATCGCAAACATGGATCAAGGGGGCGTGGATTAGCGGCGGGTCCCGTTTCCATCGGAAGTCACACATTTCCGCAGCCGAACAAGGCGGCTACGGCCGTATTTTGGGGAGGGCACCTCCCCCGATCCATGGATTTGGCGACCGCGCACCAAATCCATGGATCCCTAATCCATGTTTGCGCGCCCCCGAAAGCAGGAGCGGACGACGTGGTCAGGGATGAGGGGCACGGGGATGAGAGGAGTGGGCGGCGGGTGGGGGAGAGGAGCAGGAGGTGTGGGAAGGGGGTCGTGAATGAGGAGTTGGAGGAGGAGCACATTCGGGGGGGAGCAATTGGAGGAGAATGAGGAGGAGGCGGATGATGCTGGTGATGGTGATGATGTTGATGCTGATGAGGATGAGGACGAATTAGAGGAAGAAGCGGAAGGGAGAATTTGGCATGGGTTGATTGTGGCCCAGGGGCCCGGGGGCCACGACCACTATGCCAAATGTGTGGCCCGGGGGCCAGGCCCGCTTGTGGGGGTACCAAAATCAAGCGGTCCGACGGGCGTGGCGGCGCCCCAAGACAGTCGCGAACCACCCTCAGCATGGCCTCCAGGGCTAAGTCGGGCGTGTCCCTCTACAGGGGGACCATTCAAAAGTAGTCAAAAAATAGTCTGGGGACGATGATTATTTTCTGACTATGTTTGAATACGTTTTGATATTTTTGTTTTCGTCCAAAACCCGCCTGTAGGAGGACACGCCCGACCTAACTCCAGGGGTGTCCGACGGCCCACGAGTCGTCTCGAACGGCCCCTGCGGCGTCGAGGACGCTTGAAGACCCCTCCAAGAGGTTCCCAAGGGGGCCCCGACGACCAAAAATCGTCCCATCCTTTTTTTTACGTATTACTTAGCGTATTCATGTTTTTAGTCCTCGTACCGTCCTTGACGACCCCAGAGGCCCCCAGGATCGCCCCAAGACAGCCCAAGACGGCCCAAGAAGGTCCCAAGACGGTCCAAGAGGCGCCCAAGATGGGGAATTCCAATTGCAATTTCGAGCCCCGCGCCGCAAGCGGACCCCCGAGGCCCCCAAGAGGCCCCCAAGAAGCCCCCAAGGAGCCCCCAAGACGCGCGCGAGAGGCCCGAAGAGGCCCCCAAGGGGCCCCTAAGAGGCCCCCAAGAGGCCCCAGGAGGCCCCCAGGAAGCCCCCGGAAGACCTCCAAGAGGCTCCAAACGGGCTTTTGGGAGATTTCCCCAGCAACCGTAATATACATCTGCGAGAGGCTTTTGGTCCACAACCTAGGCCCGTTCTTGGGGCGCCGCCCTGATCTGCACAGGTGTTGTTTGTATGTGCATGTATGTGTATGTATGTATGTATGTATGTACGCTTGTATGTATGCATGCGCGATTATATGTCTGCGTTCATGTATGAGGGCATGTAAGAGGAAAGAGAAATAACTTGGCCTAGCGAAGGGCCCACCCCCATCAGCTGCGCGTAGCGCAGGGCGCGGCTCTCTTCAAATGTTGCGCGCCGCGGCGCAGCTCGGAAAGGGGGGTAGCTGCGAAACCAGCGCGCATAGGCACGTTGAGCTCCCCGCGGGGCGCGATCCGCGTGAAGGGGATGGCCGCCGCGCGAGCACGCCCACTGAGGCCGTAGGTAGAGCTCCTTGTGGAGCGCGATCCGCGTGTAGCGGCGCCGAAACGGGCATGGGGACGCCATGCGGAAATGCCCACGGGTGCCACGGATGGAGGTCCTTGCGGAGCACGATCCGCGTGGGGGGTGCGCCGAATTCATCGGAAGGACGCTGTGTGACCCCTCCTGGAGCCGTCGGTGGAGCTCCTTGTGGGGCGCGATCCGTGTGAGGGGTGCGCCGAATTGGGCGTGACGACGCCATGCGAACCTTCTCTCTGGGGCCGAAGGTGGAGCTCCCTTTGGGCTACGATCCCTGTCAGGGGTATCCCGCTATGGGTGGAGCGAATGCGAACCTTGTCTCTGGGGTTGCCGGTTGAGCTCCTTGTGAGACGCGATCCGTTTGAGGAGTGAGTCGACGTATGCGGAGGACGCTATGCGAGTCCTCCCAGTGGTGCACGTTCCATGTGAAGGGTGTAGCGAAATGGGCGGAGGGGCGCCATGCGAATTTTGACTCGCACCGTAAGTGGAGCTCCCAGGGGGGGCACGATCCGTGTGAGCGGCGTCCCGCAAATGGCCGGGTGACGTTATATGAACCTTGCGTTTGTTTGGGGCCGTAGGTGGCGTTCCTTGGGGGACACGATCTGCATGAAGAGTGTGCCGAAATGGGTTGGTGGACGCTATGCGGCTCCGCCTGCCTCCTTTGACTTCCTCCGTTCATCATGCCTCCAACCGCCCCTGCCTGAGTCTTCTCTCATTCTTCCTCCCGCCTGTATCACCGTTTCTCCCTCCTCCCTCTTCCTACCCGTTCTTCTGTCCCCCCTGCCTTCGTTTGTGAAAGAGATCCGATGGCACTTGCGACCCTCAGCCTGGGTTCCCCGGATCTTTCTTTGGGTTCCCCGTCCTTGGGATCTCTGAGTTCCGGGGGGTCTTGGGGTTTGATCGGTTCGTTGCATTGTATTGTTCTGCAATGCGTTGTTTGCGTTGGACGTGCATGTGTATTGATTCGTTATTCAAGTTCTAGACGCTTCGCGTATCCCCACTGTTTTAGGTCGCTGTAAGTTAGGTCGTTGCTAGTCGGCAATCTCCCGACGGCGCTCGGCTCTTCCACTTGCGCTCGCGAACAAAAAAATCCCCACCAGCCCATCCAGAAACGATGTCCAGGCGAGTTGAGGTGATCAGGGAAGTGCGGGAGCAAAGAGGGGGACGGCCGAACCGTGCGAAGGAGGGAGGAGGAGAAGGAGAAGGAGGAGGCTGGATGGGTGGATGAAGGAGTGGGGCGAAGCAGGATGAAAAAGATGAGGAGGAGGAGGAGGAGTAGGAAGAGAAGGAGTAGAAGGAGGAAGGAGGAGCAGGAGGAAGAGGAGGGCAAGCAAAAGGGCGAGAGGTATCTTGGATGCATCTCGGAGCCTCTTGGGGTATCTCTTGGGCGCTTCTTGGTGGCATCTTGGGACGTCTTGGGGGTCTCTTGGCGGTCCTGGGGTGCTCTTGGGCGTCTTGGGTGCCTCGCGGGGGCCTCTTGAGGCCGCTTGGGATCCTCTTTGGGGCCTCCTGGGGGCCTCTGGGGCCACCAGGAGACCCCCAAGAAGTTTCAGAAGGCGCCCGAGAGCCCAAACCCCAAGAGCCCCCCAAAAGCGCCCCTAAAAGGTATCCAAAGAGACTCACCATGGCTTCGCCAAGCTCTTGTACGAGCTCTCGGGCATCCCTCCTCATGCTGCCCTGGATCCTCCTCGTGGCTGCCGTACGCGCCTTCCTGGGGTCTTCCTGGACGCTTGCGCAAGATACAGCTGGGAGGTTCGCCCTGCACGCACCCGTATGACTCGAAGTCGTGCTGGACGTCGCCTTCACGTGCGCCGCGCCATCCGTCTGGTTCCGTGTGTAGCGCAGCATCCGCAGCCGGGCCCAAGTCTCGGGGGGTGCCAAAGGTGGCCATGGGCCAGGGTGCCCCCAGCTGTTCGCTCAGTGCTGGAGCCCCTGGGGTCCTCCGGGTCTCGTGAGAGGTCCTCTCCAGACCGTGGGGGCCTCCTTGGCAATTCTGGGACACCTCGGGCCAGGAGCACCTCCAGCAGCACCCGCAAGTCTCTCGTCTCTGGCCTGGCCCAAGTCTCCCAAGCCTGGCCCACGTCTCCCCTCTCTCCCCCCCCCCGACGGGCGGCCGCCGCCACGTGATGGCCTCGTTCTGGACCGCGCTGGAGCAGCTCGGCTCGGGCCCGGAGGAGGAGCCGCGGCGCTGGGACGCCGCCGCCCGCGGCGCCCGCCGCGGGGAGCCTCCGCCCGGGGCCGCCGCCGCGGGCGGCGCGGCGGCCGCGCCAGACCGCAGGCTCTGGCCCACCACGCGTCGGCCGCTTTTGAGCCGCGGGAGCTGCGCAGACGCTGCGCCTGGCCCCGCCGGCCCGTCGAAGGTCTCAGGGGCAACGATAAGGGGGGATGGGCATAGGGAGGGATGCATCGACCCCCAATTGCCCATTGATCGCCGATAGGGGCCTGATAGCCCCAACTTGCCCAGGGAGGTGCGGATTCACTATATAAGAGGCCTATCGCCGATCTATCGGTGACGTATCGCTGATTCCAGGTCGATGCACCCCCCCTGTGCCAGTCCCCCCCTCGGGGCTCTCAAGGTACGGTGGTCAATGCAAACGGGGGTCAGTCAGAGCGCCGGATCTTGCACGATCCTGGAGGGCCAGGGTCGCACTAACCCGGGCTTGGGCGCAGGATCCTGCAGGATCTTGCAAGGCCTGACTGACCCGGGTTTGGACTGACCCAGGTCAGAAGACCCCCGAGAAGGCCCATCAGCGCCCCGCGAGTGGCAGCCCTCGTCGCCCCCCCGCCGCGGCGACCAGCGCGGGCGGCGCCGCGCCGGGCGAGGCGGCCTTGGAGGAGCGGCTGCGCGCCCTCGAGCTGCGGTGCGCCGCCCACCTGGACCGGCTCGAGGACCGCTGCTCCGCCCGCGCGGACCGCCTCGAGGACCTCGCCGGGGGCCTCGCGGGCCGCCTCGCCCGGGCCGAGGCCGCCCTGCGGCGGCTCGGGGCGCCGGCCGCCGCCGGCCCGCTCTTGGAGCGGCACGCGGAGGTGCTTGCAGTGGCGGCGGCGGCGGAGGCGGAGGCGGAGGCGGGCTGGCGGTCGGCCGTCGCGCTGGACGCGAGGGTGCGCGAGGAGGCGTGCGCCGCGGAGCTCCGCGCCCAGAGCTGCCGGAGCCTGGCGGTCGCCCGGGTGGCCGAGCAGGTCGCGGGGGACGCCGCGGGCGAGGCGGGCGGGCGCCTCGGGGGCCAGGGGCCGCAGGGCGCCCTGCGAGAGGTCCAGGAGCAGCTGCGCGCCCTGCAGGGGGCTGGGCGCCGGCTGGATGCGAGGCTGGAGGACCACGAGGTGCGGCTGGCGAGCCTGCAGTGCCAGGTGCAGACCTTCGGCCTGCCGCTCTTCGTCGGCGACCAGGCGTGCCGGGACCCGCTGGCGAGGCAGGGCTCGGCCTCGGGGGCGCCGCGGCGCGACGACGCCGCGGACGGGAGCCCGCCGCCGCGCGCCGGCGACGGCTCGGGGCCGCTCCGTGGCGGGGACCCCGCCGCCGGCGCCGAGGCGGAGCTCGCCACGGCGCCGGCGTCGCGGGCCAGTTCCTCGGAGCCTCGGCGGCCGCCGTCGCCGGCCGCTTGCGAGCCTGGCGCCAGTGCGGAGTTGCCCGCTTGGCCTGGGCCTGCCGCGGCCGCGGCTGGCCCTGCGAGCCCCACCGCCCGCGCCCGCGCTGCCCGGCGCGCCGCCTTCGGGCTGGCGGAGCCGCCGCTGGCCGCCGCGCGGAGGCTGCAAGAAGAGCTCTCCCCAGCAACCCCGGCGGCGGCGGCCGGACCGACGGTGCCGCCGCCGGCCGCCGCGCGGCGGCTGCCGGAGGAGTTCTCGATGTCGACCCCGGCGGGGCTTCTGGCGCGCATCGGAGGGCAGGGCTCGGGCCTGGGCAGCGAGCCCCCCTCGCCCCTGATAAGCCCCGCCGCTTCGCCGCAGCTTGAGCCCAGCGCCGGCGACGCGTGTGACAGCGTCGGCGCGCAGGGCCCCACCGAGCCCGAGCGCGAGCGCGGCGCGGGGAGCCCGAGCTCGCCGCCGAGCCCCTGCGCCGGCGGCCGGCGGGGCTCGAGCGTCAGCCCGGGCGCGGCGAGCCCGGGCTCGCCGCTGAGCCCCGGGTCGCAGCGGAGGCAGCGGGCCCTGCTGAGCCTGGTGGAGGGCGCGCTGAGGCCGGGCGGGCCGGGGTCGAGGCCGGGAAGCCCGTAAGAGGGGTTGCTGCGTGCGCGCGCCATCGCGCCCCACCATGCTCTTGCCCCTGCTCGCGCCCCGCACCCGTGCTCCTCCGCTCCTCCTCTCCTCATTCTTCCTCGTCGTCAGGTGGGCGTGGGGGGCCGTTCGGCTTGAGGACAGGCGCTTCGCGTTCACCTCCCCCCTTTCTAATTATCGCCCGACGAACCGAACATAGCCCCACAATGCATGCCAACCGAAGTCAAAGTCCGATGAGGCGTGTATATACATATATGTTTGTGCATGCATGCACATATACAAATGATTACACGGAGACATTCACATGTTCATATTACCTATATCTATACATACATACATACATACATACATACATACATATATACATACATGCATGCATACCTACATGCATGCATACGTACATTCCACCAGACGTACGTACATAGCTGCATACACTCGTGTACATTTAGATAGATAGATAGATAGATAGATAGATGGATAGATAGATAGATACTTACACATACATATACACCTACCTATATAAACCTTTCTATATACCACTAAATTGCATAAACAGCTACAGCTACATGTGCAGCTAAATGCACACTTCCATTATCATTCACATAGGCATACGCAAGCACAAATACATCCACCTGCACATGCACATACAAATACACACACCCCTACACATATACCTACTCATGCATGTACACATACATATACATATACGTACACATATACTGATGCACCTACATACACCTATACAAATACACGAACACATACGTATGCATATATATATGTGAAACACACCTATGTGTATATCTGTATATATATGCATATTCAGCTGTATAGTTATATACATACAACTATACGTATACATCCACGTATACATGTATATGTAGATGTACATGTACGGCTACCGTCGCACAAACACGTACATGCACATATACATATACATGAACATGTTCGTATATGTGTGCATGTGCTTGTGCCTATACCAATACCTATGCATATGAATACGCATATGCTTATGCAAATACATATACGCATACGTGTAATCATACAACCATACAGACAGACAGACAGACAGACAGACAGACAGACAGACAGACAGACAGACAGAGACAGAGACAGACAGACAGACCGACAGACAGACAGACAGACATCTGTGTGTGTCCCGTCCTGGCTCTCCTGGCACGCGCACGCTTCGGCCCAACATACTTCGGCGCTTTCGCCTCCCTGGCCGTTCGTGGGCGCATCTCACCCTCGGCGGGTTGCTGGCGGAAGTGTCCCGGCGGCGGGTCCGCCAGCTGGAGGCCAGAGGTGTTCGTCGATAGCGGCAAAGAGGTGGGTGATGACTAGGGGGGGGGGGGATGCCATGGCGTGGGCCATGATATTTCCTCAGATCTCATGGCGCCTCTTCTTGTTTCACTACGTCCCTGGCCCCCCCCCTGGGCCGCGCACGTGCCGCCAGCCATGATTTGCGCCCCCCCCTCTTGGACGCCCCCCTCCTGGCCGCCCCCGAGGCCAGAGGTGTTCGGGTTGAGGTGTCCCAGCTTTCCCAGGTCATGCCGGAGGGCCGGCAGCACCGGAGGCCGCCTACCTACCTACCCGCCTTGTGCGACGGTGAGTAGCGTCCCTGGTCCGAGCCTGGGAGGGGCGAGTGACGTTCCTGGCACGGACGCCACGCTGGCCAGGTCGCCACCTGGGCACAGAAGCGCTCCCACAGGCCCCGTCAGCGTGAGTGCAGCGACCGACGTTGTCGGTGCAGCTGTTGGTGGAGAGATTGGTTGTGGGAAGGACCTGGGCCCGTTGCCGCCGACCTGGTGTGCGAGCCACGCCGCGCTTCCCCCCTGGGGAGGGCCACCGTGAAAAAGTCGCCTCTGTTGGAGGAGGGCGGCGCCTCCACTGTCGCCACAATTGGAGTCACCTCGGAATCATGGTCTGGCGTGCCCAGAAACCACTGGAGTCTTGAGGCCCTGATCCTCAAAACGTGTGTCAGCCGAATGTGTGTTTATCCTGTTCAGCCCCACTAGTGGATCATTACATCGCCTGCGTCGTACTGCAGGGCCTGAAGGGGCAAACACATGTTGGCGCTAACACACGTTCTGAGGATCGTCGATTGAGGCCCTTCCCCGCTCCGCCGCCAGGCCTGTCGGGATCCAGCGTGGCCTGCCCGGGTCACGCTGGTGAGCCACAGGTGCTGGCGGTCGACGACCCACCTGCTTGTGCGACGGTTAGTCGCGTGCCTGTGTCTGCCGTTCTGTACCTGGATTCCGCCAGCCCCCCTCTTCTGGCGTCCCATTTGTACCCAGAATGGTCAGCCCTGCTCTTTCTGCGGAGCTTGCGGCACTCGATGGCACATATACACTTGCTCGTGCGACGGTTTGCACCCGGAAGGGAACGGCAATAAGCTTGTGCCCGGCAGCTTTGGTTTGCAGGCGGCGATTGTGACGCTTGCCCACGGATTGGCCACCCCAGGGCAATCCGACGGATCGACGCCACAGGCGGTGAATGACACACTTGCTTGTTCACTGGTTAGGTGCTTTCCCGCAGGGCGCGCCATCCGCCCTAGGTTCACCGAGCGCGTTCCACCACTCGCAAAGTGCCCACTCGCAAACGTCAACAAAAGCGAGTGTCGTTCGATGCAACGGAGCCTGCTTGCCTCGACGCAATGGCTCCAGGCCGCTTGCGAGAGTCGCTACGTTCCGAGCAGTGGAGCGCGCCTGTCTACAGGTGGTGCCCCCATCCCCGCCCCTCGGGCGCGCCATCCGCCCCAGCTGGGGCGCCTCCCTCCTGCTGCGGCCGCTCGCCCCCGCTAGGGGGCCACATGCGAACCCTACCCCTACCCCCCACGACTTCTGAGGGGGAGGGTGGAGTTCACTTCGCCCGGGAGCCCCCGAACGAAGTGAACCCCACCCTCCCCCTCAGAAGTCGTGGGGGGTAGGGGTGGGGTTCGCATGTGGCCCCCTACCCGCGCATCCTTCCGCCAGGTGCTCCCGGCCCCCTCCCCGGGCGGAGCGCGCCGCCCGCCCAGGGCGGTGCGCCCCTCGTCCTGCCGCGGGCGCGGCCGCCTCCCGCGCACGCCTCCCTCGACCTCCCTTGGCGCACACGCCGCCGCACAGGCCGACAGGGCCCAGCACGCACGCCCCTGCGCTTGCTCGGGGGCGCTCGGCCCACCTCCACTTCGGGGGGCTCCTGGGCCGCCCTCCCGCTGTTCCCCCTGGCGGCTCCTCGCCAGAGGCCTCCGCCCTGCCCCCGCTTCGGCTGGGCGCCGCCCCCGCCCCCCACGGCTGTGATGCGTGCAGCGTCCCTGGGCCGGGGTTTGCTGCCTCCCGCCCCCCCCCGCCCCGCCCGCCCGCGCTATGTTCCTCCCATCGTACTTACGGACCACACCCCAGACATGATTTCGAGCACCCAGATAAGTGTCGGAACACTGTCGAACGAGGGTCGCCTCCCAGGGCCCGACACGCGAAAACCCCCAGTGTCGGTACTTTCTTGGTGCTCGAGTTTTTGTTTTGGGCGATCGAGGCTAAAGTAGGCTCGAACATCATACCGCCCGCGGCCTTTTCTGACCATTTTGGAGTATTGTTTTAGGGGCATGTTTTATTTTTCATCGAAAATCCTCCTGTATGGGGACGCGCCCGACTTGATCATACCGCCCGCGGCCTTGTGGCTCTCTCACGCGCTGCCCCCGCGGCCGCCCGCATCCCGCGGTTCCCCACCACCAGCCGCAATCATTGGCTAGAGGCCCAGCCTCTCCTCGCCCCTCCTCCTCCTCCGGGCCCCCACGCCCGCCCTGCGCTGCGAACGCGCAACGCCCTCGCCACCCCAGACCCCCCTCGCGTCGTGACGGAATCACGACGGGAGGTTTTGCAGCATTTTCGCCCTCCGGGGGCCCTTGGCGGGCCTCGGGACCGTCCAGAAACGACGCAGAATGAAGAGCCGGTCCCGGGGCATGGGTCCAGACTTCTGAACTTCTGGGGGTCGCGTCGTGCAAGAATCGTGACGCCGGGGGTCTGGGACTGCTGCGTCGCTAGCCCGGCGAGCCACCCCGGCCCCCGGTCCGTCACAGCAGCTCACCTGCGCAGCCCATCCATGCAGCAGCCGCACCGGCTCCCACCCAGGCGGGCTATTGGGACTGCCGTGATCTCTGCAGCTCCGGCCTCCTCCCTTCCTCTTTGGCAGGGCTTCGACCCGCACTGCAGCCGCTGGACCCACACCAGCCTGGGTGCGCTCGTGATGCCGTCCCGCGCGCGCTGCCAGGGGCTGCTGCACCGGCTCGGCCGCCCCGCGCGCCCCGCCTACGGCCTCGCCGCGTGAGTGCGTGCGCCCCCGTTTTTTGCCCCCCTCCGCGGCTGGCCCTCGTCTTTTCCCCCGCGCCTGCACGCGGGACAAGGTGCAATACCGTGGCCCGGGTTGCTTGGACGCGCGTGCGGGCTGCATCTGCCACGCTGCGACGTCAAAGGTGTGCCGTGCAGCCTCCCAACGCTTCCCAGCAGGGCACAAGAGGGTCTGAGGGATCCCCAAAGCCGCGCCTACGACGGTTTTGACTGGTTCTGAACGCTCTCAATGATGGGAATAGCCCCGTGTTGTTGCCCCCCCCAGGTTCCCAGAAGACTTCCGATGACACCGTCGAGATGGTCCGAGGGGTTCGCGAACCGCCCAGGAGATGTTCAAGACCGCTGAGAAGTGTCCAAACGCCACGAGCACCCCTAGGCCTCCCAAAAGTTTCCTTCGGGCAGCTGATCAGTGCACCTGCCCTACGCAGCGGGATGTATTAAGACTTGTTCTTTCAACAGTCACAGACTCCTGAAGCGTCCATCAGGATGTAAGATGATGTGAGGTTGGCTGTTGGTTTCGATTGCGTTAGAACCAAAGTGCGCGCGAAGCGCGTGCGTGGTCTAGCATGTGTGTGGCTGCTTGGTTCTAGGTGTGTATATGTGTTTTTGTCCGTCTGTTCGTTGCGTTTGTTCGTGACATTATGTTGTGTTGACCTATTGTTGTTTGTTCTTTGGCCGCCGCAAGGTATATCGTCTGGATGGGCGCATCCATTGTGTCGCAGCTCTCGAGCTTCCAGAAGATGCTCATATGGACCCCGAGCCGCCTGAGCATGAGCACGGCAAATCGTTGGAGAGTCGTGCCGTCGAGGTCCTGCATGCATGCAGGTGCCGAGGGCGAGCAAGCGGGGACGCTCGTCAGCTGATGTCCTGTAGCGGTGCTGCTTTTGTTCGAGGCTGTTTTGAGACGTAGATGGGGGGGCACGGGTCATTGTGATTACTCCGAGTTTATTCGATTCGATTCCGAGTCATTCCAATTCCGATTCGAATCGCTTTCGGGTTTCGATTTGGGCTTCGATCTCTCAATGAAGGTTTTTCTAGCCTGCCGATTTCCGCCGATCCGATGTTTCCCGTTTTTGGCTGCCGATTTCCGCCGATCCGATTCACGTCGATCCCCGATCCGACATCGATTCGATTCCGGGCTATCCTGGGGAGCGGGCGAGTCGACGAGCTCGGGCCGACCACGGCGTTGCACAAGAAGTGCCTCCGAGGTGCCTCCGATACGAACGGACCGAGGAATAAGATCAAGGGCGGCTCGGGGAGGGTGCACTGATGTTCTTCTTCGTGCTTGTTGGGTGTTTTTGTGCACGCGGGGGGGGGGCACCCTCGAATGTTTTCCGTTTGGCCCGCGGAGGGTCTGATGTGTTTGCAGGATGTTTTTCTGTCCCAGGTCCGACCGCAGTCTTTGCGTGGCCTTCGGCGCAGACGCCGCCGAGAGCCCTCGAGCGCCCCTCCTGCCCGACGCCACGACTGGTGCATTGGGGTGGGCCCCGGGGACTCCCGACGCCCTCCCGGTGGAGGGGCGAGGGGAGCAGTTCTCAGGAGGAGGAGGAGGAGGAGGAAGAGGAGGAGGAGGAGGAAGAGGAGGAGGAGGAGGCGGAGGAGGAGGAGGGGGAGGGGGAGGAGGAGGAGGCAGAGGAGGCAGAGGAGGAGGAGGCAGAGGAGGGAGGGAGGAGGAGGGGGAGGAGGATGGGGCCTCCCGAGCCCCCTGTCGGCGGCCCTGGGGTGCGAAGCGCGCCTCCGGGGCCCAGCTCCGAGGAGCACCCGCCGCCCCGGTCCGAGAGGCCGCCCTCGGCCTGGGAAGAGCGGGCCTCGCGGATCGCCACGGTAGAGGGAAGCAAGTACTGAACACTCCCCAGGAGGGAGGAGGAGGAGGAGGAGGAGGAGGAGGGGGAGGAGGAGGGCCCCCCCTGAAACATGTTAGCACGCGTGGGGGAGATTGCGGTCGAAGTGTATCTCATCAGACCCACCGCCAACTTTGAACATCGGGGGGAGGGGGAGGCGTGGACGGATGAATGCGGCATGAATATTCGCTGATTGGTTCCGAGGCCTGCATGGGGGAACCGGTCTTCGAGGGCACGGGTCGTAAGGTTTTTCGCTGGCTCGGGGGGCTTTCGGGGCCCTCCACGGGCCCCGGGGCTGCCAGAGAACGATGCAGGGTGAAGTTGCGGTCCTGGGGGAAGGTCCCAGGGTCCAGGACCCTCGGGACCCGTTTCCCTCGTGACCGGTTCCCCCCATGCGAGTTCTGTTGAGGGAAGCGGGCCTCGTGTAAGTTACACGTAGGGTTCCAGGCTTGCTCTGACCCACGCAGCTTTGCGCCTCGACAGAAGCATCGGTCGAAGATAAAACGTGCGGCATTCTCCGTTCGTTTGTGGAGCATCTAGCCCTTGGGTCACATGATCCCGACACAGTCGTCACCCAGATGTTGCGAAGAGGCGGCTGCTGTGGGAAAAAGTCCAAGAGACCCTCCTCCCCCCCAACCAGGAAGAGCGAGTACGACGAGCTCGGGCCGAACATTGTACACAAGAAGTGTTTCTGAGGTGCCAGCGGCCACCCCAGGAGCGCGCAATCGCGCGGGGCCGGCTCGCGGGCGAGCCGTGCGCGTCGTGGTTTCCTGAAGAACGCTTGGACGGGGTGCTCGCCATCGTGTGCCGCGCCCCACACTGATGTTGTTCCTCCTTCCCACCACCTCCCCACTTCCTCCTCCTCCTCCTCCTCCTCCTCCTCCTCCACCTCCTCCTCCTCCTCCTCCTCCTCCTCCTCCTCCTCCTCCTCCTCCTCCTCCCCTTCCTCCCCCTCCTTTTCCTCCTCTTTCTCCTCCTCCTTATCCTCCTTTTCCTCCTCCTCCTCCCCCTTTTCCTCCTCCTCCTCCTCCTCCTCCTCCTCCTCCTCCTCCAGCCGTTCCGGCACAGATGGGTGACCTGTGTTGTCAAGCACGTGTTTGCAGGATTTTTCAAGATTTCACGAGCCGATCAGTTTCTCGAGTTGCCCCCAGAGGCAGCAGATGGTCCCCGCGCTCCCCCCAGAGAGTCCAGATGGTCTTCGAGGGCCTTTCGGGTGTGCATGGGGGCAAGAGGTTGATAATGCGCATTCGCAAGGCAGCCGGGGAGAATCATAAGAAGTGGAAGGCAGAGAGAGTTGCAAGCGCAGGAGGTGGGAGAGGCCGCGCCGCTGGGTCCAAGGGTATCGAAGCTCAACCGGAGCTCAGCAAGCGGTTGGCCAGGATCGAGAAGCTCCTACGAGGCGCAACGGTGCCCCCCGATGGCAAGACGGAGTTTGGAGAGCCTGCGTCAAGAAAGCCATTTCCGTGGAAGTCGCTTGTCGACCCCCCGACGGAAAGCAAGCTCTTGGAGACCGACGGCGACGCCACATGGCAAGTTCTTGGATGATGTTGGCGGTGCAGCCGGCCTGCTGCGAAGCCAGCCTCGAGTCTTTGCCTGCGGACGACGACAACTCGAGCGTCCGCACGTCGATGCAGAGCAAGATCGATGACATACGGACACAGCAGAAACGGCGACGGACACTCGCCGTGGCGCATCGCAGGGCGACTCAGGACCTGCAGAGCGAATCACGGGCGGTCAAGAGGATGGAAGCGAACGTCGAGGAGAAGCAACAGCAGTTTGAGGAGCTGCAGGAGTCGATCATGACTCAACGTGCAGCGCTGGAGGCCACTGCGGCGAGGCAGCTCAGCGCGGCTGCCCCGAGCACGGAGGCCAGCGCTGAGGATCCGCTGAATGTCAAGGAGGAGGACGTCGCGAGGAAGTGCGAAAGCTACTCAGGTCTGCTGCACGGGCCAAGCTTCGAGAGCACATAGCCGCCAGGATGCCTACGCCGAAGGACGAAGCAATGCCCGATGCAGGCGCCGGTGTACACTGTAGAGTGTCCTGAGAGTGGCCGCCGCGGCGACGCTGACGCTTCAGTTCCAGGACGCGACGATGAACTCATGCGCATGAGGCAGTCAAGTCTGGAAACATGGAGGACTTCGCCGCGCTTGCGAATAATCCAGAGTAGCTTTTTACTATTGGGTTGCAACTCGGCGATGGCCGAATTCGCGACGTTGCTAAGCCTCAGAAGCAAGGTACCTTCCTCATTGAGACGAGACGTTCAATGCAAATGGAGGGCACGATACGGCGAAGTCGAGACTGACACGATATACAGCGCTTGCGCGATGTCAAGGGATAGGGTTCTCAAGTCAAAACCTTGAGGCATTGCATTCGCGGGCCAGCAACCGACGGTGGAAGTGTTCGGCGATCTCTGCTCGACAGATTGGTGGTCTGTTTCCTCGGGGGGAGTCGCTGCACTTGTCCGCGGTGATCTAGGGCTACGGCACCCACCTGAAGGCCAGCTCGTTCGCGAACATAAGATTCAGCATGCGCTGATTGACTACACAGGATGGCCGGCGATATCCATTCTGAATGCGCACTTGAAAAATTCCATGTGCGCCGCGGGGATCAACGTTGATATTATGGCTCCTGCGGGGAGGATATTTGCGCGCACCTCAGGGCCAGCGTTGATGGGCGGCGACTGGAACATGGCACGCGTTGTTCTGGGGCAGTCCTGGCCCACACAGCGCGCGGATGCGGCCGCGGCTTTTCCAGGCCATGTCATGTCCCGGGGCGGCACAGGCATGAGCACGATTGATTCCGTCACAATAATGCAATGGCAAGTATATTTCGCGGAGTACAGGCACGCCGGCCAGTTGAGCTCAGCATGGTGACCAGCGGCGATGAGATTCAACGCTACGTCTAGGCTGCATCCAGCAAGCTGCCCGCCGCCCCACCCACAGGCCCCCTGGCAGAACTAGTAGAATGGACGTTGCATCGCGCCCTGGTCGAACGGACAGTTGAGCTTGTGCAAGACCCCAGTTCTGATTTAGCTCCTGTTTGGGCGCCGTTGACTCGCGCGCACGGGAAGTTCGCTTCGCCTTCGGCCGAGCACGCGGCGCAGATTATTGGCATTGACTCGAGGCAACCAGGGGCATGTGCTCGGAACCTGGAGCCAAGATAGGTCAATTTCTCGCACCCGTCGAATGATGCGAATGACGCGCAGAGCATAGGTCAAGGACGGCAGTGACCCGAGGAAGAGATCGTCGCGGTCCAGATGTCGCGCGCCAAAGCTGGCGACGCGATGAAGTGCTCTGGAGAGATCGCGACATTTCTCGTCGCCCCCCACACTCCGGCCAACATCTCAACAGACGTCTGTGCGCGACCGCGTCGCGAGGCCGCAGTTGGATCAGCGCGGCACCTGTGAACCTAGATGCGATTCAAGCGCCACTGGATAAGATTGGCGGGAACGCGGTTTCTGCCGCGCAAGGACAGGGCGAAGATTCGGACACCGCGCGGGCGGAGCGGCGCCGCGCTGCATCGAGCGACGCAGCGGGGCCCTTGAGTAGGACTACGAAGGTCGAAGCAACACCCCACCCTGATGCGGCGATGGGCATCCAGTCTGGCGACCCCGCTACCATCGCGGCTCAAGAGGTGGAGATGCACAGACGGCCGCTGCGCGCATCGCCAGCGACGCTGCCGGCCCGGGCCCCAGACAGATCGACGCGCCCAGTTCTGGCGGCCGAAGATATCACGCGCACTGCCCCAGTCCTGGCGACCACGGCGACGAGGTTCGACAGTTTACATCCTCGGCTTTTACTGCCCCTGGACGATGATGGGTCGCGCGCGGTCTCATCCTGTCTGCCTCGGAAACTATAGGTGCGTTGCCGACGCAGCTACGCTGGATGCAGATGCCACTTCTGGGCGAGCTATCAGGAGGTAATATATTGATAATACTACACGCTGGCATCTACCGCGCGTGGCAGAGAGCTCGACGGCCAACGGTAGCACGCATCCACGGTAACGCTGATCGACGATATTGTGGCATTAGCAAAGGTCATCACGTTTGGAATTGCGCGCGGTTGCAAGCTGCCAGGACAGAGAGCAATCAAGTTTCTTACATGCATTGAGTGGGTGACGTGGTGGATTGAAGCAGGTACGATGAGTCGATGCCGTCGCTGGAGCTACGATGCAAATTCACTCGACATGACGCGCCGACGAGCTGGCTCAAGCTCGCTATTAATGTGTGGCCCAGCCCTCGCATCATCCGTTCAGGCAGGTATCACACTCAGACTGCGCCCATTGTCCGGCAATGGCCGCCTGCTGGAGATGGCCACAGCCATCTGACAATCAATATGCACTCGGTGGATGCCTCTGATATGCTTGCGAAGGAGGCGCCGCTGATTGATTTCCAGAATTACCTCGGCGATTGTGGCATGCAGACATCATCAAGTGCTGTTGACATTGCGAAGTCGGTTGCAGTTGATGGCACGCGAGAGCTTCCGAAGGCCAGCGGCGCGCTTAACGCTTGGCTCAATAATGATAAGCTGTCTTGTTCTGCGACGTTGCAGGATCTGGCGCAGGACGCGCATGGAACTCCAGTTGCCACTCAGCGGTCGCAAGACGAGCGCGGCACACTTGGAAGTGGATGAGTCAGCAGGTGCTCGACTGCGTCATCAGCGCGCACGACTGAAACACGAGGCCCCTGTTCGCACACGAGGAAACGAATTTCTGGGGCCCGAGCCCTCCGAAGGCGTCTCCAGTGGCACGCAGAGACCCTTTTTCAAGAAAGTCCCCCGTCAAGGCATAGTGTCTGCATGTAGTTTCGGGGCGGGGGCCCCGGGTCTCACGGCCTCGGAATGGCTGGGCCCGAGGAGACTGCTAACCCGCAATAATGGGCCCACGCACGAAAACGCCGCGTTCACCGCTAAAATTATTTTGCCGGCGGGCGGCAGCGGCATACTCGCGGCAATCCCTGCGCTTCGGCGGCGCAGGACGACGCGCGCCGCTGCGCGGGCGCCTGCATTTTTCCTTTGTTTCACACGCCGAGCTCCTGAGGCCATGGGAACTGTCGAAGCCGAAGGAGTGCGAGTCCGGGAACAGGTCCCAGGGGCAAATTTCCAGGGCGGCTGCGAGCTTGAGTAGAGGAGGATGGAGAGCGGAAGGCCCTCTCAAGTGGATCGATCACAACAGGCCGCCAGTTGGCCCCCCCGTCACGCCGCAGCCTTTTTTTGCAGATCAGCTGGAGGCCGGACTGCGAGGGGAGAGGGGGTTCGATCTCGCCTTTAGCCTCGGCCCCCCCAAGGGCCCCAGGGCCGCGCTCGACCTGGCCCCGGGCGCCGCACGGCCGAAAGATCGCAAATGCATTCGTCGCCAGAAGTTTTTGCCCGAGAGCTGCGGTTGCAATGGACTGCGGGCGAACGATCACGCGACGCGCGCGAGGCACTTGCGCGACGGCGCGCGCGCGCATGGCCACCAACGACACAGTCCATCACAGGCTCTACACGCGGCAGTTGACGAGCGTCCTCGAAGCTAGCAAAGTTTCCGAAGTACCGGCTAATTGTTCAACGCTGCGCGCGACGATCCCAATCTCATCGTCACGCGTGGGGCGCACGTTTATCAGGACAGTGAGTCAGCTGCCTTGCACGTCGACGTCGCCGGACGCTTACCTGCCCGATCGGGAAGTCAACCCGCTGGACGTGTAGCCCGAAGAGATAGCCAGTTTGAAAGCAATTGCGCCGCTGAGATTAGCATCGGACGGGCAGAGCAACAATCCGTGGATCCGACCGCTGCAGCGCGCGCCCCAGGGAGTTGTCGCGTTCCCCAATGCCGGCGTGGACCCCGTGGCTGCAGCCCCAGAAGTTGCGCGGGGATCTTCGCCGCAGACCCGCCATGGCCGAGCATATCGGAATTGCGATTGGTGGCCAGATAGCGACGCGCCCAGCAGAGTTGGGCGCCGATTGCACAGCCGCCACCCGGACTGCACAGGAAGACGCATCAGACCAGCTAGCTCTGTCGAACAAGCTGGCTGGGATAAGGGCCCTCGCCTATGAGCATGAGGGCGCGGCCTTCATTTTGACGATACGCCACGTCAAGGCCCACTGCGAGCTAGAGTAACTCAGGGGTTGGAGGGCGTCGGGAAGACGTTCGCTGCCGCGAGCGCCGATGCCGAGCGGCGCGCCGCGGACGCCCTCGCCCTCAACCCTGCCCCGGGCTGAGTTCATACAAGGTTTGATTATGGCGGCGGGGGGCGCACAGCATTTCACGAAGCTTGCCGCGCACGTGCTGCCTTTTTTTGATACGAAGCCAGATTGGCAAGGCTTCATCGGATTCGACCGAAGAGGTCGCGGCGACAGGCGTCGCGGCATGATTGGAAGAAGGGCGATCTAGGATTGCAGCGCATGAAGTGTTTCAGAGTAGCGGAAGGCGGCCTCCGTGAAGTTTCGATGGATGGACGCCGAGGGCTGCATCCTATCTTCAAGAAGCTGCTCGACGATCCCATGGGGCATCAGCTCGTCGCCACGGCTGGACCGCGAACTCGGGATTCCGGTCAGCACCCACTGAGCAGATCCGATGTATTCGTTGCGTCGGGGTGGCCCTAAGGGGAGAAGTTTAGACTTGAGTCGCCTTACACGGCTCCCACGCGAAAAGGTCTGGAGGTTTCGGGCGCTCATCGAAGGGGGAATTGCCCGAATCCACGGATTCGAGCTGCCATCGATCATGCGGGTCCGCTTGCCAGGCTCGACTTTTCCGCCGCCCTTCCGAGCCAGGACGCTCCGACCGCGCGTTCGAACCACGTTTTCAGGCGCCGAGACGGCCCCCCGCGCTCTTAGACCAGGGTTCATGTAACGGAACGGGCCAGAGCGGCCCAATCCGAGAGAGAAGTTCGTTTCCTGTCGATACAGCCCAAGGCCCCTCTCTATGAATTCATATATCCAAACATGTTTCTTTAAACCTTGTCTTAATGGAATACTTAGTGTTGTGCACTCCCCCGCGGGTCCTTCCGTTTCGTTTATCATCCCTTCCTTTTTCTTCCTCATTCCTCTTCACTATTTATCTTTCTCCTTTGTCCTCCCCCTCCTTCCGGGCGCAGTACAGGCAGCATGTGTCCAGCGCAGTTGGAGCTCGACTCACGAATCTGGAGGGGCGATGCTTGCGATTTCCCTTCAATCTCACGGTGGGGTGTGTTAGCCACCGTGCTTCAGGAAGGTAGCCAGCTTGGTGTTTGGTCTGGGCGCTAGCGCCCACAAGCCAATCGAGTTCGAACAAAGTCCTACTCTTCCTCCGCCCCCCCCCCCCACCCCCCCTTCTCACTCCCTACCTCCCACAGAAGCAACGGCCAGTAACACTCACAGAGCAGAGCTGTACGCTGTGATCGCTTGCCCCGCCACCTCTCCTCTGGGCCCGCCGCCCTGGCGAGCTCTCCAAAAGCAAGATGTCAGCCAGCGTGGACCCCAAGCGCGGCTCCGGAGACTGTTGGCGTTTGGCCGCAGACGTGCGGCAGAGGAACGCGCGGCGGTTATTCATCCCATCACGCGTGATGGGGGAAGAAGACTGTGAAGGCCCTGCGACCGGCGCCGCCGACCCAGAAGGAAACGACCACGACCACGACCACCACGACGACCGTGACGACACCGACAACGACGAGCCAATGACCCGGCCACAGGCTCGGGACATAAGGCGGACGGTGGAGGGAGGAGAAGGGTTAAGTCGGGCCAGGAGGACTATTCAAACATAGGCAAAAAATTGTCTGGGGACGATTCTTTAAATTTGTTTACTGTATTTGAGTATGTTTCGACTACTTCCTATTTTTCGCCCAATATCCGCCTGTAGGGGGGACACGCCCGACCTAAGCGAAGGAGAAGGAGCATGATGCGAGAAGTTGGCCGACGTTTGGAATGAACTTGAATCCGCTGGGTCTCAGGGGCAACGATACCGGGGGGGATACGCAGAGGGGGGAACGCATCGACCCCCCAATCGCCCACGGATCGCCGAGGGGGACCTGATAGCCCAACCCGAACAAGGAAGGTGCGGATGCACTGTCGGGGGCTTGTTGCCGATATATCGGCGACGCACCGCCGATGCCAGGTCGACGTGCGCCCCCCTCTATGCTGGTCCCCCCCTTATCGTTGCCCCTCAAAACCGCAAAAAATGAAACACCTGAACAGGTGGGAAACGCCCCCGTCACTTCCACTTCGGTCGATGTGCCCCCCCCAATGCCAATCCCCCCCTACCGTTGCCTCTCACTTCAGGAGAGGAAAAAACACACAGACACAATTAATCCTCGATTCCTCAGAAAATATTGGAAACTATGGGAAGTGAGGGGGAAGACCGAAACCCACAAAATATGGGAAGATCTAATTTGTGTGTATTTATTTGTGTGTCCCAGGGCCCCTTCGTACAGGTGGGAAACGCCCCCGTCACTTTCACTTCGGTCGATGTGCCCCCCCCCCCCCAATGCCAATCCCCCCCTGCCGTTGCCTCTCACTTTCGCTCCGCCTGGGCGGCGCAGGCCTCCCCCTCCGTCTTATCCCTTCCGGGAGGGCCCCGCTGCCCGAGGGCATGCTCTGGAGCTCCTCGGATGCGAGAGGAGGGCGGCACTCTCGACGTGCTCTCTGCACCCCCACGCAGCAGTCGGCCACGGAGGAGGAGGAGGAGGAGGAGGAGGAGGAGGAGGAGGAGGAGGGGGAGGAGGGGGAGGGGGAGGAGGGGAGGGGAGGAGGAGAGAGGAGGAGGAGGAGGAGGAGGAGGAGGAGGAGGAGCGAGGAGCGAGGAGGAGGGAGGAGCGAGGAGAGGAGGAGGAGGAGGAGAGGAGGAGGGAGGAGGAGGAGGGGGAGGAGGAGGGGAGGAGGAGGAGGAGGGAGGAGGAGGAGGAGGAGGAGGAGGAGGAGGAGGAGAGGGGGAGGGGGAGGAGGGGGAGGAGGGGGAGGAGAAAAGGAAAGCCGCTCGACTCTTGAAGCAGGAAGGCGCCCGAAGCAGATTGGAATCTGGGAGTCCAGGACCGCCTGCCTTCAGCGACCGACGGGTACGCGGGGGAGGGCGCCTTCAGAGAGGTACAGAACAGGGTTGATACCACGCTGACGGGTCCGCTGCGCCCTGCTTCAGTTGCGCGCAAAAGGAGGGTAGGGGTAGGGGGGAAGGTTTCTTAGAAGCAGCCTCCTCCCCCCTACCCCTACTACCCCTACCCCTACCCCCCTTCTGCGCGCCACCAAAGCAGGGCGCAGCGGACCCATAAGCGCGGCATCATCCCTATGTTGCATCTCTTTGAATGCGCCCTTCGCCGCGTACCCGTCGGTCGTTGAAAGTAGGCAGTCCTTGACTCCCCGGTCCCAATCTACTTTAGGCGCCTTCCTACTTCGAGAGTCGAGTGGCCTTCTTTTTGCCCCTCCTCTTCGGGGGGCGGGCGGAAGCCCAGTATGCTTCCAACGCTTTCCGTGCGTATGTTGCATCGCATATACTACGTAACATAGATTGCACCGCGTCGGTTGCGCCGCGTTGATTGCACCTGTAAATTGCATCGCGTAGATCTGTTTCTATTTGCTTCTTCCGGCAGACTGGTAACCATGACGTGGCTTGGCCGTTCGTTCAATTTGGGGGTGGGAGAGCCAGTGCACGTGGTTGTGGCGGAGGCTCGGGCGATGCTCGTCATTCCCCCCCTTGTCGTGGAGGATGGGTGGGTGGGTGTGCGACACTCGTCACCGCAGTCTTGATCCCCCATGCGCCATGGGCTGTGATGCCCCTCCTCCCTCCCTCCCTCTTTCCCTCCCTCCCTCCTCCTCCTCCTCCTCCTCCTCCTCCAGTCTCTCTCGCCCACTGCGAGAGGTGCTTTGGATCCCTCTCCCAGGCGGGCTTGGGCTGCTTGCACGCCGTTGTCGTCCTCGATGCTCCAACTGTTGGCCCTCTATGTTTGCCCCCTTTCTCGCCTTGAGATTGCCGCTATCCTTCATCTCAGAGCAGAAGGTACCCCATACCTCCACCCTCCCCTCGTTGTCCCATTGTTGAGCCTCCTGGGCCTCCCTCGTCGCCACCGCTGGGTTCGCCTCGAAATCCTAGTCAGAACGCACCCCTGGAGATCGATGCCTTTTGGTGTCCCCATCATCACTTCTCATAGCATTATCATCCGCAAGCGGATAGGTAGACTTATGAGCATCGTTCAACCGATTCATATCCCCATTAACGTGGCCTGGACCATGGGCCGATTACCCCGCCAGATGGGGATATAGGTTGTTCCCCTCGAGCTTCGAGAGATATATCCACAACTGGGGTGGTAGGATGATGGATTCCGATTCCGATTCGGTTCGACTTCGGATTCCAAGTTCGGACCTCGGCTTCTCAATGGAGCCCTTGTTGTAACCTTGGAACGGTTTTCTCCGAACGCCGCCACACACGCCCATGCCGATCCACAGCGCGTCGGGTGTGTCCACGCCCATGCCGCCCGCCGTTGATTGCAACGCAGTCGTGCCACATGTGGACAACAATGGGTATTCACGACACCATGCCATCACTTCGGTTCATACCCGCCCAGTGTTAATTTGGGCCTCGGTCTGGCGATGTGAATAACTCCGAGCCTGACCAGCCTCGGGAAGGTTCCTCCTGACGCCGCCGCACACGCCCATGCCGATCCGCAGCGTGTTGGGAACGTCCACGCCCACAGCGCCCGCCAGTTTGTAGCGCAGTGGTGTTAGCCATGGACCACGCTGGGTGTTCATGACACCGTGTCATCATTTCGGCCCGTAAACGCCCACCACGACGTGTGCTAACGAATTGTTCCGTTCGAAGAAGATGTGACCCATCCCAGTTGTGCGTTGGACCGTGCGCCCGCGGATGCGGACGGGGGTGGGCGCAGAAGCATCCATCTGGTGTTCGGGCTCTGCTGGGGCCTTGGTGAGGCGTCAGAAGAAGAACTTCCAAACGTGTAAACTGCCGGTTTCCGCCGATTCGATTTCTCCCGATTCCGTTGCCGACTTCTGACGATCCGATTCATTTCGATCGCGGATCCGATGATCGCTTCGATTCTGGGGTCTCCTGCGGTTGATGGACAAAAATTTTGACCTTTTTATACCGATTGTTGTGAGCACCCCCCGCACTCCCAAACCAAATGTTGGCCGGGGTGCACCGCGATGTGTCGATCTGTCGACTGGCCGAAATTTTGCATCCCGCGAGATTTGCCAACAAACATTGCATCGGCGTCGGGGAGGGGCGTTGAAATTCGCGCTGGCACCCCCGTGGCGCGGGAGGTGCAGGATGTTGCGCGTCAACCGTCGGGGGGCTGAAAATTCCCCTCCCCCTCCCCCATCCTCCTCCTCCTCCTCCTCCTCCTCCTCCTCCTCCTCCTCCTCCTCCTCCTCCTTCTCCTCTCCTCCTCCTCCGCCTCCTCCTCCTCCTCCGCCTCCTCCTTTTTCGCAGTCTTGTGATTGCCCAGTCTTTCTGATGGTCCTCGGGCCCGGAGCTCGAGCGTGGTGCGATGTCTTCGTGGAGGGATCAGGAAAAGCCGGTCTTGGACCTCTTTGGGTTCGGGAGGGTTTTGGGTGTCGGGCCGTTCTTGGATGCTGGGTCGGGGAGCGTTTCCATGGCCGAGGCCCGTGGAAGCCAGAGAAGCCAATGTTGTTCTTTATTCACCGTTCTTCATGGTAGCACGACGATTATATTGATCTTGCGCCGGCCTTTATTTGCATTGTTGTTGGTATCAGTTCGAGCATCACTATCAACATCACCACCATCATCATCATCAGCAGCAGCAGCAGTATCATCATAATAATTGAGAGTACCATTAGCGTTATTGTTAGTATGGCTACTATTGTTGTTGGTGCTGATAGCATCATTATCATCATTCGTCCTCTTCTTTATCCTCGTCCCCCCTATCGCTCCTTGCACTACGCCTCCGCTTCTTCTCTCTAGTGCTCCAGTCTGGTTTGTCTGCGCGTGCTCGCGGTTCTGTACTCGATGATGTGGCCTCCTGTGCTCTATGTAGCTCGATTTCGATCAACCAGTATTGACCCGAGTGCCATGCGAAGCTCTAATCATACCACCGCCTTCTGTCGAGGCCGAATCCGACAAAATGCAAACTCGGGGCAGCTCCGCGGACTTGTTCCTTTCCTCTTCATGCCCCGCCTACCCTGGACGACTGCGACGACCACCACGACGAGGATGTCGGGGGTGGCGCCGCAGAGGGATCACCTTCGCCCCGCTCGTCCCTCCACCCGCGACCTCAGGTCTCCATGTCTCTCTGTCGGGTCGCCTGGCCGCGACGGCGGCGGCGGGCTTGGGCGCCATGGCCGCGCGGGAGAGGGTGGACCAGCGCGAGAAGTTGTTCGGGAGCCGCCTCCCGGTCCGCCGTCCTTCCCCTTGTCCCTCTTGCATGGCCAGTGCTGTCGAGGCAAGGGTGGACGAGGAAGCGGAGGAGAGGCGAGAGCGGGAGCGGTCATCGGAGTAAACGCAGGAACGTGTTGGTGCCGATGAGGAGTGCTGTAGGAGGACGCCGACGATCGCCGTGGTGATGGTCAACGCCTCCTATGCCCTCTTGGGACAATCTTCTGCACAAAAGCTGGGAATCCCAGCGCAATCGATCCGACCAAAACCTGGGGAGTTCCTCGGGTGTTTGACTGGTTTGGGTCAGGTGGGGGTTCTCGTTTTGGGGCTTTCTTGTTCAGGAGCGAAAGAAGGACGTACACGTACATGAATCCAAGCTGGTTTCGAGAGTACGCATTGCACAAATGTTCGTATAGCGCGGCCAGACTCGCGGATGGAGGGGCCGTGTTCATGTACATAGTTGGGCGCGTACGTCTTTTGTGGGTTTCCTATGTGTGGCCGTCTTCGAGTAAGTTTGCCCGCAGAGCCAGGAGCCACCCCCTGAAGGAGGCCTTGCACACCTGCGCTGGACAGCGGGCACGCGCCTGGGGCCCTCCTTCCTGATCTCCAGGGCGTCGTGCAGTGCCCATGGACAACGTCGTCGGAGCCGGCAAGAATCGAAGCGCGCGCACATCAGGCGATCGCAAAACATGGATCAAGGGGGCGTGTATTGGCGACGGGTCCCGTTTCCATGGGAAATCGTGGACTTCCGCCGCCGAGCGAGGCGGCACCAGCCGCATTTTGGGGAGGGCACCTCCCCCGATCCATGGATTTGGCGACCGCGCGCCAAATTCATGGATCGCTAATCCATGTTTGCGCGCCCCTGAGCGTAGCCGGCGTAGCGCGCGCCTGGTTCTAGTACATACGGTAGGTTCGCGTCGTGTCGAGCGGCGGCGACCCCGCTGCTGGCGTTGAACGCTGAGCGCCACCGGCGACCCAGAATCGGTCGATGTTGAACGATCTGGCGTTTCGGAAACGGCTGATTTTTCGCAAGGTTGATCGATCCCCGCGGTGTCGGGGACCATTGCCGGGGTCAACACGACACGAGCCCGCGGTGTCCATATCCCTGGCCTCCCGAGGCGGGACGCCGAGGCGCGATCCCATGGATGGGTGACGCGCCAGGCACGGGGGGTCGCGGCCCCCACGAATTCGGGCCGCGAGGCCGTGAGTGTGGACGCGTGTTCCTCTCACGATGAGTTGTGTTGCTCCTCCTCCTCCTCCTCCTCCTCCTCCTCCTCCTCTTCCTCCTCCTCCTCCTCCTCCTCCTCCTCCTCATCATCATCATCATCCTCCTCCTCATCATCATCATCATCATTCCTCCCTCTTCCTCCTCCCTCTTCCTCCTCCTCCTCCTCCTCCTCCTCCTCCTCCTCCTCCTCCTCCTATGAGGTGGTACTGCTGTACTCCCGATCCGTGTCCCGAATGTGTTGCACACGCTGCCCGTGTTCCCACGAATCCTCTTGCCGCCAACGTGCGGTATTTCTCCAGATGGGTTCGATGGCATGCGTGGTGACGCTCGTTCCCGGCCTGTGCTTCGATGTGTTAGTCCTTTTTGTGTGTGTGTCCAGGCTAACAGTCACGCGCGGCTGTTGTACAATCTGGGATCGCGCTCTCCTCCTCAAGCAGGAATCGTTCTTGGTATGTGGCATCCTGCTCCTGCTTCCTGGCCCGATCCTCCTCGTCTTGTTTGCCCCCCGTGCGTGCCACCGTCGTTCTCGTCGTCGTGGCAGTTGCGGGAGTAATTCCGCGTTCTTCTGTCTCCATTTGTCATCCCCCGCCGTCGTCGTCGTGGCATTTGCAGCAGTCGTTACCCTTATTGCATGTCATCCCGCTTTTCTTCTGATGTTCCCTCCCCTCCTCCTCCTCCTCCATCGTGCACTCCGCCATCCTCCGCCTCCTCCTCCTCCTCCTCCTCCTGCATCGTCGTCCCCGCAGCCGCAGCAGCCTAGCCTCGCCTCCCTTGTTCTACTCTTGCCCCTCCTCTTCCTCGTTCTCATCCTTCTCCTCTCCCGTCGTCGGCATCCTTCGTCATCTTCCTCAATGATCCTCCGCAGTTCTCCTCCTGCTCTTCCTCATCCTTCTCTTATTCATCCTCGCACGTCGTCTCATCCTCCCTACTTCCGCTCCGATTCCTCTTTCGCATGGTCGTCCATGTCCTAACTTGTCGTCATCCTCCTCCCCTCATCCTCCCTATTCACTCAGAGAAATATTTGGAAGCGTCCAGTAATCGCCGAAAGCCTCCGGTCCGAAACTGTTTGAAGACATTCGGATTCGTCCAAACGTCCGACAAAGCCGTGGCGGCGACGACGACGGCCCCCTTGTTCCCCAAGCAGTGCGTGCACTTCGGGGTTCTTACTTCTCCTCTAAGGTACTGGGCTTGTCTGAGGGTCTGGCGGCTATGTTGCCGCCGTCGCCGCCCCGTTACCGCCATGTTGCCGCCCGTAGTCTGTGCCTGTCTGTTGGACTGGCGGCTATGTTGCCGCCGTCTCCGCGACAAGGACTGCGCCATTCTGAATTCACCGCATAGATCGCACCACACAGATTGCACAACATAGATTGCACCACATGGACTGCACCACAAAAATTGCACAGCATGGATTGCACCACACATATTGCCCCACATAGATGGCACAACTAACATCTATTGCGCACCGCATAGGGTGCACAACATGGCACCACATAGTTTGCACTTCATCTATCGCACTACCTAGATTGCACAACATAGACTGGACAACACATCTTGCATAACACATATTAGACAACATAGAGATTGCACTGCATGAATTGCCCCGCATAGACTGCACAACACATATTGCACACATATTGCGCCATATATCTATATATCTATGAATATATATATATATATATATATATATATATATTGCACCATATAGACTTCAAAACGCAGATTCCACAACATATTTTGCTAGAAACACACTGGTTGGTGCCCACGCTGCCTAACATGCGTCTATATAGTAGACACTACAAAGATAAAGTCATCGGGGCACTTCATGACTAGGATTCCAAAGCCGACCCAGCCTTGGCCACGAGGGTGCCCCTCAGATGCCCAAAACGGCAAACATGCACCCAAAACATGTATGATTTCATTATATAATTCTCGACGACGGCGACGACGACGATGACGACCCTCCTCCTGGTCCTCCTCCTCTTCCGCCTCCTCCTTCCTCAGCTTCTTCCTCTTGTTCATCCTCCTTCCTCCTCGGCTCATCAGCTTCTTCCTCAGCTTCATCCTCCTCTCCCCAGCAGCACCAGCACCAGCAGCATCACCCTCCCGCTGCCTCGGCTCGTCCCCCCCCCAAAAAAAGACAGGCCACCAGCAGGGGCAAGAGGGAGGCGGAGGACCCCGGGGCCTCGCACCACCGGGAGGCTCCACCGCCTTTGCTGGGGGCGAGGAGGGGGGGAGATCTTCGGAGGTCCCAGGAGAGGAAGGAACATGAGGCGGAGGAGGAGGAGGAGGAGGAGGAGGAAGAGGAGCAGGACGAGGAGGAGCTCCCAGAAGGAGAAGGAGGATGAGGAGAAGGAGCGTCGATAGAGCACTTTCGGGCCTCGGGGGTTCGCCTCTGACGTGGAGCAGAGCAGAGGGGAGGAGGAGGAGGAGGAGGAGGAGGAGGAGGAGGAGGAGGAGGAGGAGCAGGAGGAGGAGGAGGAGGAGGCGGAGGAGGAGGAAGAGGAGGAGGAGGAGGGCGGAGGAGGCGGAGGAGGAGGAGGAGGAGGTGCAGCAGGAGGAGGAGGAGGGGGATGATGAGGAGGACGACGAGAAGGACCTAGAAGCCTTCTAGGCTCTTCACCTCCTTGTCATCCTCCTCCCCCTCCTCGTAATCCCACTCCTCCGCCGTCGTCTTCCTCTTGCTCCTTCTAGTCGAAGGATAACCCCATGCCCCTGATAGTATGTCTATACCCCTCCGTAAGCCCCAGGTGTTGGCCATTCCTGACCCCTCGCTGTCACCGGGGGAATCGCACCCCCTCCCCCACCCGACTGGGTTGTCTAGGAACACTTCACGTGTTTTTCCGGCGCCCGTTGGTCCCCAGATCCAGATCACCTCGATTTTGGCGTCCAGCGGACGCTGTGGCTCAAGGTATTCGAGCCACATTTGCGCGAAGCGCAATGCTTGAAATCCAACCCCCCCCCACCCCCCTTCCCGCAACGGTAATGCCTGAAGAGCCGGTCGCGGGAGGAATTCCGCCGCCCAAGGACCTCGATTTTGGATTCCCCCGGCACCTGAGCGCCGGAGATCCACGTCACCTGAGCGGCGGGGGGCCCGCAGGGGGGGGGCCCCAGCGGCCCCGAGTTTTCCCCCGTCTGCGCGCCCACCCTCCTCCTCCTCCTCCTCCTCCTCCTCCTCCTCCTCCTCCTCCTCCTCCTCCTCCTCCTCCTCCTCCTCCTCCTCCTCCTCCTCCTCCTCCTCCTCCTCCTCCTCCTCTTCTTCCCTCCCCATGGACGTAGACTTCGAGCTCTCTGGCGTTGGGGGGGGGGAAATCGAGGTCAGTGAGCGGCGGCGGCACGCCCTGCGGCCTCGGCTGGGGGCCTCTTTGCGAGCTCTGTTCTTATTACCCGCATTCAGGAGGGAAGAAGACACACAGACACAATGAATCGTCGACTCCCAGGAAAATATGGGAAAATATGGGAAGTGGGGGGGAAGACAAAGTTCCTGTATGGGAAAATATGGGGGATCCTTTTATCTGTGTGTATTTAATTGTGTGTCCCAGGGCCCCTTCACGTGTTAGTATCGAAGACGCCTACGGCGAATCACCGCCGCCCCCTGCCTTTGTGGCAGCGCCTGTGTGGCCGACAGCTGGGCTAGGGCCTGGCCAAGCTAGCGGGCCAGTTGTTCCCCGAGTCGGTTCGGAGAGTCTTCGGGGAGCGCGCAGGGGAGCAAGAGGTTTGAAGGCGCTCATGAGTCCGAGCGTTGTGGCAAGAGCTCTGCCAAGCTGTCGGACCATGTGTTCCCCCAACCGTTGTGGAAACCCTTCGGGAAACACTTCTGGGAAGATGGCGGGGAAGATCAGGAGGAGGAGGAGGAGAAGGAAGAAGGAGGAGGAGATGAGGAGGAGGAGTCTTGGGCGTCTTGCAGGCCTCTTGGGCCGTCTTGGGCCGTCTTGGGGGCCTCTTTAGGGCCGTCTTGGGCATCTTGGGCGATCTTTGGGGACACTTGGGCCGTCTCGAGCCGTCGGAAGGCCGAAAAAAGCAAATGCCACAATCCTTCAAAAACCATTGGAAAACAATAATTTGGGCCTTTTCGGGCCTTCCTGGAGACCCTCTTGGAGGTCTCTTGGGCCGTCTTGGGCCATCTTAGGGCCGTCTTCGGCCGTTTTGGTGGGCTCCTGGCTCGCCTGACGCCGTCGGACGCCGTTTGGGGGGCCTCTCTGGGCCGATTTGGGGCCCTCTTGAAATGCTCCAGGGCCGTTTTGGAGGCCATCTTGGGCGTCTTAAAGGCCTCCTGGGCCGTCTTCGGGGCCTCTTGGGGCCGTCTTGTGGGCCTCTTGGGCCGGTCTGGGGCCATCTTGGAGGCCTCTTGGGCGATCTTTGGGGGCTCTTGGGCAGTCTCGGGCCGTCGGAAGCCCGAAAAAAGCAAATGCCACAATCCTTCAAAAACCCGCAGGGACATCAGTGTTTTTCCTTTTCGGGCCTTCCTGGAGGCCCTCTTGGAGGCCTCTTGGGCCGTCTCTGGCCAGCTTCGAGTCAACTTCGGCCATCTTGGCGGGCTGCTGGCCCGTCTGACGCCGTCGGAAGCCGTTTTGGGTGCCTCTCTAGGCCGATTTGGGGCCCTCTTGGGGTGCTCCAGGGCCGTCTTAGAGGCCATCTTAGGCGTCCTGGAAGCCTCTTGGGTCGTCTTTGTGCCCTCTTGGGGCCGTCTTGGGGGCCTCTTGGGCAGTCCTGAGGCCAACTTGGAGGCCTCTTTGGCGCTCTGGGGGCGATTTTGGGGGCCTCTTGGGCCGCCTTGGGTCGTCGGAAAGCCGAGCAGAAGCGAATGCGAAAATCCTTCAAAAACCTGATGAAAATCAATGATGTTGGCCTCTTCGGGCCCTCCTGGAGGACCTCTTGGAGGCCTCTTGGGCAGTCTTAGAGGCCTCTGGGGGGCCTCTTGGGCCACCTTGGGCCGTTTTGGAGGTTTCTCGGGCGGACTTGGAGGCATGTTCTCCTCTCTTGGGCGGACTTGGAGGCCATCTTGGGTACTACTACTACTACTACTACTACTACTACTACTACTACTACTACTACTACTACTACTACTACTACTACTCATAATAATAATAATGATAATTATAATTATAATTAATAATAATAATAATAATAATAATGATACTACTACTACTAATACTACTACTACTACTACTACTACTACTACTACTACTACTACTACTACTAGGGCTCCGTTTGAACAGTTTATTTGGTGTCAGGGAGGAAGGGAGGGTGGTGGAGGTTCTATATGGCGCACGCGCGATCCCAAAAAAAAAAAACATGTAGGAAACAGGCAGAAAAAAACATGTACAACTATAGTACATATACCAGCGAGAAAAGTTTATATATACATATATATATATAGAGAGAGAGAGAGAGAGAGACAAAGCCGATACATCGTATATACAATACATGTACAACACACAGACAGAATGTGCACAAACCAGACACAAAAGATGTACAAAAGATAGACACATGGTATACATCACATATACCTCACATGTTCCAGACATTGTACATCTATTTAGAATACAGAAAATCTTTAGAAAACAAATACAACTGATATACATACACATACAACATATGCACATGCATCTGTATACATACATACATACATACGTACATACATACGTACATACATACATACATACATGCATGCATATATATAGACGTGTAGATTTATGCATATTTGTGTACGCATGTACAAACCATATGCAAAATGCGTACAGAAGTGCAAAACACGCACAGAACATTTACAGAACATGTTCAAACATATACAAAACATGCACAGCATATATAGAAAACGTGTACGTACAAAACGTATAGAACACCTGTACCGAAAAATGCAAATCGTAGAATGAACATGCATGGCATATGCAGCAGATGCACAAACACTATACAAAAGACGCACCATCATATACAAGACATGCACAAACATGTACAAACATATTCAAACAGCCAAAAAAAAGCTATACAAAAAATGTGCAAGCAATTTAAAGCACGCACACAAAATATACACAACACAAAGTCGGAACAAAAAAATCGAAACACATGCCAGGCACATAAAAGATAACATGTACGCAAATAGCGATATAGCCTACACGCGTACACACAAACTTTACAAACAAACAAACAAAAAACAACAAAAAAAAAAAAAAAAAAACGGAACATGTAGAACACCGTTGGACCACGCATGCAACATATAAGCACCCACACACACATGCAAAGCATATACAAAACACATGCAAAACGTATACAAAAGGTGTACGGCCATGGTCGAAAACATTCACGGAACATATACCCAACGCTTACAAAAAAAAGCCACGCAACCTTTCACAAACCATAAAAGAAAACTATAGGTGCCATATAGAAACCATACCGGTAACATTTTAAAGAATATAGTAACCAGGGGAATCGTATAGAACATCGATACAAAACACGTACAACACATGCAGGAATTTTGTAAACTTCTGCTAACAAGCATAGAGAAACCTATTGGAAACATACAGAAGCGGACTGAACACATGCGCATAGCATATTGGAAACAGACATAAAACATGTGGACAGCAGATACAGCACGCGAACAAAACATAGACAGAACACATTCAATACATTTTCAAAACATACAGATAAATACAAGACGTAGAACACGCATACAAGACGTAGAACACGCATGCCCAGAATCTACAACATAGACCGTTTTGCAAACAAAACTTGTACAAAACAGAACGATATATCAAGCATGCACAAACCATTGACCCATGTAGAAAACATATAGATATCATACAGAAAAATTGTACAACCATATAGTGACCATGTGGAAGACAGATCGCAGACCGATACAACACGTTGACAACATACATAGAAAACAAATACAAAACAGTTAATGTAGAAGCACACTTGATATATAAGGCAACAGGTACACAGCATATACCATATGTATACAGTACATAAACGGAATACATACAGGACATAGACAAAACAACATAGAAATAATTACAAAACATATAGAAACATATACAATACCCATACCGCACCTACACCTAAAGTGGATGAGATGTGTATATATATCTACATTTATACATATGTATATACCTACATACATAGAGATTCAGACATGCACTGCATGCACAAAGCGTTTACCGAGCGTATACAAAGTGCGCATAGAACATGTACAAAGCATGTAGAAAACAGTTAGAAACATATAGAATGCCGATATAACATAAAACATAACAAAAAAGTTGCAAACGTATAGTAAACATATAGTAAACATACTGAAACGGATAGAAGACCGATACAAAACATCGATAACACATTCAGAAAACATGCAGACAGCATTGAGAGAACATACGGGCAAATACCGACAGGATTAAGAAATAGAATGCACACGTGCACAGAACATACATAAAAACACAAACAAAGCATGTAGACAACACATACAACACGTGAACAAAACATGCACAAAAAAACATGGAACCCATATACAAAGCATATAGAAACAAGTACAAACCATACATAAAAGACACGCATGACAAATAGAATACACCCGCCCATAATATGCAACACATATATATATATACAGTACAATATATAAAGAACCACAAAGCAGAAACAATGCAAATACAAACATGTACAACACATATACCACTCATTTAACTTAAAGCCAAAACGTGTGGGCACGGAAAAAAGTATATCATATCTATATATATAGATGACTACACAGAACACATGCAAAACATATACGAACGTATGCGACAAACATACGAAGACCGACAGATCACATATACAAGATATAGACGGGGAAAAAGAACATGCACATACCAAAATACACAGAATGTACACATCAAATGCAACACATGATGCAAACCATATACAACATAGATACAGAGCATGCATAAACTTATATCAAACATCTACGAAGCGTACACAAAGCATTGTCAAAATCTATGCAACACGTATGCAGTACATACGAACACACACATTCGCAAATCAAATGCGACGCACAGTTGCAACATATACAAGACACATACAAAACATATATAACACCTACAGACAATGTTATACAAAACCTCCGCACGCATGTGTACAACATATTTACAAAACATGCACAAGACATCTACAAAACATGACAATATCACTCGTAAAGTACGTTGCGTCCGCGCTTCCAGGACCAGGATCCATGTCATATTACACTATGTCCACCCACCTTGGCCACGATCCTTCTTGTAAATCATGACAGGTCCGCGCTTCCAGAACCACGATCCCCGCAAATAGCCTTGCGACGGGACACCCAGAACCACTTAGACAGCCTGGGGTGCCCAGACCCTTGGACCTCTGCAAAACAAGCGCGGGATTCGAGACATGCCTAATTTGCCATCCCGATTTAGAGCGCTAAGAACCCACATGTGTTCACGCTTGTACCGCTCCGGGGCGTTAGGGACATACGTGTTTTCACGCTTGTCCCGCTCTGGGGCGTTAGGACCCCCGCTTCGTCGTTGTCGTCCTCCTCCTCCTCTTCCTTCTCCTCCTCTCCACCTCCTCCTCCCCTTTATCGCCCTCGTCGTCGTCGTCCTCCTCCTCTTCCTCCTTCTCCCCCTCCTCCTCCACCTCCAAGTCGGCATACTGACCAAGAACTGTTTGCACATGAGCGTCGCGATTTGGGGCTGCGCCTCCTCCTGTTCCGCCCCAGCCCCACCGAGATTCCGAAGAGGCTCCTTTGAGGTTCCGAAAAGGCCGTGTACACAGGCCCTAGGAGACACCACGCATGACCCTTAGAGAATCCCATACGCAGCTCCGAAGAAGCCCTCACGAGGAGGCCCCCACGAGGCTCCTAAAAGCGCTCATACGAGGCGCCGCAAGGGTTTCAGAAGAAGCCCGAAGATGCCCCGAAGAAGCCACACACGAAGCTCCTGGCAGGCTCCTACGAAGCTTGCTACGAGGCCCCGACGAGGCTCTGTAGAGGCTCCGACGGCTCGGGATTCCATCGGTCTCCTCCATATTTCTCAAGGTTCTTCTGGGTTCCGCGGAATCTCAGAAGTTTCATCAGGAATCCAATGGATTCCCCAAGATTCCTCCGGATTCCTCGGGGGTCCCTGGGATCGGCTGGGAACGCTTGGGAGCGCTTGGGCGCGCTTGGGACCCCGAGACAGTAGCGCGAAAGGGCTGGCTTGTGGCCTTCACTAGGCCGTCCGCCAGCTCGTTACCTCGACGCTGCTCAAGAAGTGATGGCCCCATCGAGCATCTGAGCAACAGCACTGTGAGACTTGCTCTTCACAGCTCTTAGGCCCTCTAATCTGTCGCCGACCTCATTCCACCATTGGGCCCTGGAGTTCTTGGGCCCTCGGGCACTGACAGGGCCCACAACGCAACCAGCAGTGCCGGCACAGTCAACGAAGGCCGTGGAGGGGCCAGTTGCCAGAGCATGCCTCGACAGCATGAGGAGGGCGTGGTCCTCGCCGTCCCTCGCTATTTGCTCGGGAGCCTCACTCAGCGGGACGACCCCTGAAGTCGAATTAATACAAGCGCCATTCTCGTTGTTGATCAATACAGCCCAGGACGCAACGAGGAGATTCGCAAACGAGGTCTCGAATCCCGCCCCATCGGTGAAAATCGCAATGCCAGCTGGGATCACTCAGGGCTGGTCACGAGGCCAATTGTGGAATCTAACATTGCGATGTTCGGCCTCACGAGGGCGGCGCTGGAACCAGTGCGAAGGGTTGGGGAAAATACAGCGAGCAAACAACTCACACGCGTCCCCCTCAAGCATCTCTATCTACTGCGCCGCCCTGCGGAGCATGGGGTCGAGGCGCTCTCGTCGCCACACTTCACATGCAGGGTACTCGAAGCGACGGCGAAATACATCACCAGTAGACGAGGAGGAGGACGATGACAAGTAGAAGGAGGCGAGGGAGGGGCGGAGGACCAGGGGTCTCCCCTTGCCTCACAATCTCCTCAGACTCCACGTCGCCCCCGTCAGAGCCGTCACGGCCCTGGAGGAGGAGAGGACGGAGCACGAGGACGGGAACAGGTTGGGGAGATGACGGAGTAAAAGGATGGCGCACAGTTTCCCACGCGTTTCTTCCTCTCGGCTCCTCCTCCTCCTCCTCCTCCTCCTCCTCCTCCTCCTCCTCCTCCTCCTCCTCCTCCTCCTCCTCCTCCTCCTCCTCCTCCTCCTCCTCCTCCTCCTCCTCCTCCCGAGGGAGGGAAGGAGGACGGTGAACGCGCGAGCCTGGGCAGGGGCGGCTCTCGGTGGCTCGGGGACCCCCCGGCGCCCTCGCTCTGCGCGCCCGTGCCGGGCTCCCGCGAGAGGGGCCACGGAGGGGTGGCCCACGGGAGAAGGCGAGACGAACACTTCGGTCGCAAATCATGGGATCTTGGTATAACTATTGAGTCGGGCGCGTCCCCCTACAGGGGGATTTTCGATGAAAGATAAAAAATACCCAAAACATGATCCAAAATTGTAAAAAAAATATCCCCAAAATAGTCCCCACACTATTTTTTGACTGTTTTTGAATTTTCCTCCTGTAGAGGGACGGGCCCGACTTAAGTATACTATCTGAATTCCGTCCTCAGCGTCGAATAGCGTCGCCCCGAAGTCTGGGAGTCGATGATGTGTGCCGGTTCAGCGTCGGCTAGCGTCGACTAGCGTCGATTCGCAAAAGCGGACAAGTTGGCATGGGAGGTTCCCATGAGGTGCCACCGAAGAATACGCCAGGATTTGTCTTTCGGACTCTGCCCGAAGCGCTGCCGACGCCCGTACTGATCAACCAAGCCCTACCCCAGTGGATAGAGGAGGAGGAGGAAAAGGAGGAGCAGGAGGAGGAGGAGGAGGGGCAATGACCTGAGGGTCCGCAGACTGGGCGAGAAGTGCATTGGTGAATTCTGAAGCCTGTGCCCATCCTTTCACGAAGTCCCCGCTACCTTTATGTCGGGCGTGTCCCCCTACAGGGGGATCTTCGACGAAAAATTTAGAATGCCCCAAAAATACCCCAAAAAGGTCAAAAAAATATTCGAAAAATAGTCCCCAGACTATTTTTGGATTATTTTTTGATTATTTGGGGGTATTTTTATTTTTTCGCCGAAAATCCCGCTGTAGGGGACACGCCCGACTTAACGCTACCTTCCTTGCCCCCCCCCCACCCCTGCCCGAAATCAGAGAGGCCTCCCAGACGCAAACCTGCCTGCGGGCTTGGACCTGCTTCAACCAGCCAAGGCTGCTGGCAGGATAAGCCATGAGATGCCAATGGCTGAGGCGGGATGGGCGAGGAGTAGGGGGAGGGAGAGCGGGAGGTGAAGGGGAGGGAGGAAGGGAGGGGAGAGATGGAGAGAGGGGGAGCGGGAGGCATGGAGGGAGGCGGGGAAGGAGGAGGAGGCTCAGAAGGAGGAGGTCTTTTGAGATCTCCGAGGAGGCCCCGGATACCTCCAGAGGCTTTTGGACTAGAAGAAAGATGGAACAATTACGTAGCACCCCGCAGATGCGGATAAGAGTGAGGGGGCGGTGGGGACGTCGGCAGTCTGTGAGACTCTGGAGAAGACCGCCGCAGGCGCCGATTTTTTCGTTAATCCAATGTGGGTAGGTCGCGGGTGGGTCGCAAATGGGTCGCAAAATGGGCGCAATTGGTCGCAAATGGGTCGCGAGTGGGTCGCGGGGTGGGCCGCGGGTGGGTCGCAAGTGGGTCGCGGGTGGGTCGCGGGGTGGGTCGCGGGGTGGGTCGCGGGTGGGTCGCGGGTGGGTCGCGGCGTGGGTCGCGAGTGGTTCGCGGGTTGGGTCGCGGGTGTGTCGCGGGGTGGGTCGCGGGGTGGGTCGCGGGATAGGTCGCGGGGTGTGTCGCGGGGTGGGTCGCGGGTGGGACGACGACAGCAAAGAAACAACAACAGCAATGCAACAAGCAGAATCCTCACCACGGATCCCCTTTTCAGCTACGCACCCAGCGACAATGAACGACCGTTCGGCCCCCTCCCTCTGACAAAGTTTCCAGCTATCAGGGTCGTCGAGGGAGGGAGAGGAGGAGGAGGAGGAGGAGTAGGAGGAGGAGGAGGACGAGAAGGAGGAGGAGCAAGAGACGCAACCCTAATACATTCCGCCGAAGGAGGAGAAGGAGCAGAAAGAGGAGCAGGAGCACCAGAGCAAGCCCAAGATTCATCAACCATGCTGCAACACGAGGGGTCTTGAGGCACTATCTGGGGAGGGGGCTCCCACCATGCCTGCAAGACCCTCGGAGGGGCTCCCAAGGACGCTCCCAAGAGGCCCCCAGAAGCTCCAGAGAGGCCCCCCAAGAGGCGCCGAGATGCCCAGAAGTGGCTCAAGAGGAGCCAGCCCAAGCCCCCTTAGTACGAACAACGAGGGCACGGTGGGCTTGCCACTCAGGCGAGGCCCCGTTGCGTAGAGGAGGCACATCCATCCCTCCTGCTCTACGTCGGGCACGTCCCTCTAGAGGAGGAAAATTCAAAAATAGTCCAAAAATAGTCGGGGGACGATGTTTCCAGATGTCCTTTGCTATATTCGAATATTTCTGACTCGTTTTACTTGTTCGTCCAAAATCCGCCTGCAGAGCGACATGCCCAAGCTAATTCTAGCTAAAGTAGACGCAGAGAGGCAGAATGTGAAGTTCAAGCAAGTGTCCAGCGACCCGTAGCCCCGTTTTGAAAAGAATATGCATTCCGTCTGTGTTGCACGTTGTTGGCGCAGTGTCAATTTCAAGGCCGTCTGATGTGCGTACGCCTACGCGGGAGCCCCATTTTGAAAAGGAGCCGCGCTCCATCCGTGCAATTGTTGGAAACGTTTACAGTTCATGGTGCGCGGCGTTGAGGCGACAACCACATGTTAAAAGAAAACAACCCACTCTCGTTTGTTGTTACTGTTGGAAGATTGAAATGCGAATACGCGCACTGCTAAGGCGAGAACCGCATTTTGAAAGCCACAACTGGTGGAAACTTGGAAGCGAACCCGTCCTCAACCCTTGTCACTGCTGGAAATTTGTTGAACGAATGTGAGCGGCGACAAGGAGAGTGAAACACCTGGTCTGGCCTAGGGACACGTCAGGTGGCGCGACACAGGGGAGATCATATATAAGGAAGAGGAATAGAGGAGGAGGAGGAGGAGGAGGAGGAGGAGGAGGAGGAGGAGGAGGAGGACCCCGTGGCGCCCTCGACCGCGCTCCCTGTTTGGGCTCTGCGAGAGAGGCCATGGAGCGCCAGAACGACGCGCAGATAGACGAGCTGCACGACAGGATCTCGCAGCTGAAGGCGGGGCCATCTCCGCCCAGTACGATCGACATGGGTACGGTCGACGTGGGGTCGAAAATTCTAAGCCTCCTAGATGGGGTCGGAGTAGATAGGGTCGGAGGATCGCGTCGCATCGTCGATGCATGGCCGATGCGGCTCGATGTGGAGCCCGGTTTGATTCTCGTCGATGTCGTCGATGCATCGTCGGCGTCGACGATGCATCGCCAGTGCATCGTCGATGCATCGGCGATGCACCGCCGATGTATCGGCGATGCGGCGAGATCCTCCGACCCCATCTACTCCCTGGCATCGCTCGGACGTGTGCATTTTTCTCGGCGAGGACCATCCTGGACCATCGAGCCAAAAAAACGCGCACGAAACCGAAAAATGCACGGGAAATGGACGTCCGAGCGACGGCAAGATTCGGACCCCATCTAGGAGGCACCTGTCGACATGGGGTCGAAGATTGACAGCTGCCCCAGTCTATTTTGTACTGGGCTCGCCGTCGGTGCCGCCGCGGGCGTTGCCCATGTGAGACAGAAGGCCGCCCGCCCAACACCTGCCACTGTCAGTGCTGGACAGCACTGGCTGTTGGGCATCGTGTACATGTTTTCCGTAACCAGCTCGGGCGTCCAGATCGGCTCCGAGGTTCGAGGACCGAGACTCGAGGATGGAAATTCGAGGCGTGACGCGGATCGAGGCAGTTGGATCTGTCGTGCCACCGGAGGCTCCGGGGACGTCCGCACCGCCAGATGCCTTTGAGAGCGGCCCAGCCAGTCGGAGTCTTGGGTTGTCCGTTTTGCACTTCCTCCACGTCTCCTCCTCCTCCCTCCTCCTCCTCCTCCTCCTCCTCCTCCTCTTCTACCTTCTGTTGCTGCTTCTGCTGCTGCTGCTCCTTCACCTCCAGGCGCCCAAGAGCTTGAGGATAGTATACGACTTGGCCTAGATGCGATCATGAGAGTGCTGCAAGCAGCAATTGTTCTGCGATTCGCCAACAAGGACGGACGAGTGTTCAGTCAGCGAAGAAGAAAGATTTGATCCATACTTCGCACACAATCATACACCATGGCTCCCTCAGTCCTTCCTCTTTGCCTCCCTCGTTCCCCTCATGTCTCTTTCATCCTTCCTCAATATGTTCTTCCTCCCTGCTCCCTCTCCTCCTCCCTTCTCCCTCTTCCCTGTGCCCTCCGCCCTCACGCCCTCCCTCTCTTCTCCCTCTTCCCTTCTCTCTTCTTCCCCTTCCTCATCCCTCTCCCTTCCTGCTCTCCCTCCGTGTTCCATACTTCCTGCTCTCTTCCCCCTGCTGCATCTTTCCTCCTTCCCGACCCCTCCCCCCTCCCTCCCTCCATCTCTGCCCCCCCCTCTCCTCCGTCCATACCTCCCCTCTCCTCCCTCTGTCCTTCTCGCTTCCACGGCACGAGCTCCTTGGCACAGCAGTTACTGCAGGGTGGTGAAAAAGTCGGAGGGGGAGACCGAGAACGAGGAGAGGGCAGAGTGAAGAAGAGGGAGAGGTAGGCGCTGGGCGGAGGGAGTACTTAAGGGGAGGGAGGGGGGGAAGGGGAAGGGGCCCGGAGAAGATGAGACGGAGGCGCGCGGAGAGGGGCGCGCGAAACGCCCCCCCCTTCCCTTCCCCCCCACCCCCCACCCAGCCCGCCAGACGACCCCGCGAGCGCCTCCCCAGGAGATCACCAAGGGCATCGGCAAGGAGGTCTCGGAGTCCGTGTCCTTTCTGGACAGCATGGGCATCGACTTCGACAAGGCCGCCTCGGGGAGAAGCAGAAGGGGGCCCCGCGCACAGCCGCGACGCGGAGATGCCTCCGAGACGCCGAGATATGAGGGCCATGTCCGGCTCGGGAGAACTGGAGGGGGGCTTCAAGGGCGGGAGCCAGAGGACAGAGGAGGAGGAGGAGGAGGAGGTCCGAGGTACTTATTGGTCCCAGGTCCTCTTTCTCTCCTCGAGGCCGGGTTCCCGGGGCCGCCGTCTGAGTGTCCGCACGACCCTCGTGGGCTGCTGTGGCGCGCTCCGCGCTCCGGGCGCACGCGAGACGCTGCTCGGAGCGAGAAACGCAGAAACGCAGGAGGAGGAGGAGGAGATTGCGGAGATTGCGATGATGCGCACCAGGGTGCGCCTCGTGCCAACTCAGGAAAGAATTGGCACTCTCGATATATAACGCGCTGGCAGGCGGACAGCTGGCGCAGGAGCGGCGAGCAAGCTCCACGGCCAGCCCGTGGGTCGCCACTCCAAGGAAGAGGAGGCCGCCACGCCCGGAGCGGGCGCACGCTCCAAGGAGCGGAGCGAGTCAGCACAAGAAAGACAGCACAGCCTATGTAGCGCTGGCGGACCAAAGTCGTGCGACAACAAAAGACTGTAGAGGTCGACCAACGCCATCGGTGGTAGCCAACGCACTTCTCCAGCGTCAGCGGCAGTGGCTGGCAAAGTCGCGCCCGGTCCATGGATCCATTCGCGATAGCCGTCCAAATTCGGCAATGCGCAGAACGAGGGGGAGTCATCGTCTTCTTTAATTTGTGCTGCAAGCTCTGGGGCAAGGTAATCAACGAAGCTGCCAGCTGGCCTGACGTCGCTGCTGTTAAACGTTCTGCCAAGACGTCATATGCCCATTGCAGCATCGTGTTACATGCAGTCGCAGCGGCCCCGTTTTCGTGCACCGTTGCGTGGCGAAGGTCGCGAGGCGGTTGAGCATGCCCTTCTTTTAACCACCACATCAGCCGACCCAAAAACGAGTTTCCAATGCCGAGAAGCTCGTGGAAAGCGACGCGGCACACGTTGACCCCGAGGAATTGGAACTTGACAGATTGGCGGCTTCCTGACGTCGTCCCGTCGGCCATCTGCGTACGGACCAGCAGCTGGAACACAAATTCATTGAGTTCGTCATTGGATAGCTTAGCTTGCATGTGCCTCCATTGGCGCATCTCCGCTGCCCGCTGGTCCTCAGCCCGGCCCCTGCACGCTTCAGAACAGCAGCCGTCCCCATGGAGCGACTCGAGGTCGTCTTCTGGGGGCGACTCAGCACCCGCACCATCGTCGCCCTCCAACTTCCAATCCCACCTTGCATCTACTACGCAGGGCTGGCCGGCGGCGGGTCTATCGTCATCATTGGGCTCTTGGCGCACGATGGCGCTACATGGCAACGACTCGTCTTCGCTTTGGGGAGGCTTTCGCTGCGGGGGAGGCTTTCTGCTCGGTCCATTAATTAGCGCTCGAGCCAAAGTACTAGTCGCAGGACAACATCGTTACACTCATAAGAATCACCGCGCCGACAAGCGAGCATGATAATGCCCGCTTGTTTTATTATTGATGTTGTTGTTCATATTATGTGTCACACATGAAACGCTTGTCAGTCTAACATATACTTGCCATTGCAACGCGCACATACTGAAACACGAAACACGCACCTACATCTAAACAACACGCCCGATGTACGAACCGAAAGCATTGGGAAAAAAAACGATTGTCGTGAAAATTCCTTGACAGCCGACGCCCCCGACACGCCAAGCCCGGGGGGGCCCCGCCCCCGATCGCGCGGCCCCCGTGCGACGCCGCGCCCTCGACGGCGAAGCCCGACGCCCCCGACGCGCCAGGCCTTGGGAAAAAACGTGATCACACGTGTCTTTTATCAAGTTTGTTTTTGTTATCGCACTTGCCCAGAGATCCGACGTTCCCAGAAAACATTGGAGCGGGCGGTTTTCGGCGGTGTTCGGCCTCCGTGGGGCCTCGCCGGGCCTCCCGACCGAGGAGGGGTGTGGAGGCCTCCCGAGAGTGCAGGGGGAGGGGCCTCCAGAGCGCGGGGGCCTTCTCGGAAGGGCTGGGGGCACCCAGAGATCCGACGCTCCGCGCAACAGCTGGAACGGGCGGTGTTCGACACTTTTCGGCCTCCAGGGGGGCCCTCGCCGAGCCTCGGGAGCGTCAAAGAGCCACTTGGGAGGAGGGGCCGGCCCCAGGGAGGTGCTCTGGGACCTCCAGGGCCAACGCCTCGAAAGGATTATGGAGGAGGAGGAGGAGGAGGA